>MU728152.1:5488-19823 GCA_026770625.1 Nicotiana glauca | reverse complement strand
TTCAAGAAAACGAATAAAAGATAAAAAGCTAAGTTTTCTTTTCTCTTCTGTTTCTTATTTTTCTTTGCATATGTGTTTGTCTTTGCATATTTGGTCGTTTACTGATTAGGGTTTTATTTTTTAATATGCTTATATGCTTTAGTTTTAGGTTTAATAAATATTAGATTTTTCTGATTAATTTTGATTTAGTGATTGAATTGATATAAAATAGTATAAGTGGATTTTCATGATATTCAGTATGATTTTATTTGTCTGTTTCATTAGCTCCTGATAATAACCGATTTTGATAATTATTAGTGATTAATTCTGATATTTGAGTGTTTTTTGACATTAATTAGTCGATTTTGGTTATAGCTGTTAATTAGTTAATATTAGAACTAGGATTAGATTTGTTAATTCCTGGTAATTACAACAACAACAACAATAACAACAACCCAGTATAATCCCACTTAGTGAGGTCTGGGGAGGGTAGTGTGTACGCAGACCTTACCCCTACCCTGGGGTAGAGAGGCAGTTTCCAAATAGACCCCCGGCATCCTTCCCTCCAAGAACTTCCCACCTTGCTCTTGGGGAGACTCGAACTCATACCTCTTGGTTGGAAGTGGAGGTTGCTTACCGTCGGAGCAACCCCTAGTAATTAGTTGGTCATAATTGGTATGTTAATTAGATTTCGTTAATTAGAAAATTAGGTTTATGAATTCGGCAGTTAAAAATCAAGGGTAAAATGAGTGAAGGGCAATAGGTTGGTTGTAAATTCAATTAAGATTCAGGGGTCTTTTGGGCACATTAAAAGGGTAACAGTAATAAATCAAGGGAAGTAGGGGTAGTTTGGGTATAGAAAAAGGACTATAGTGTAGATTTCTAAATGAAGTGGGGGTATATAGGGGATTACACTAAGATAGAAGGTTCTAGATAGGGTAACTAGTATTATTTTTCACAATTAAGGGTAGTCAATTGATTAACTAATAAAAGAATAAGGGTATAATTGAAATAAAAAGGGGACTAAATCATAAAATCTGAAATTCAAAGTTCCCTCCATTTTTAAATCTATAAATAGGCATCAATATGCCTCATTTTACAAGTTTTGGCAATCTGAAAATATCCCTCAAGTAATATACCATTCTTCTTTTCCCAATTTCGAAATTGATCTCTTCAAAAACACAAAAATATTAGAAATTATCAGAAAAATCCTTAGAATATTACTGTTTCATTGATTCTAGTTCAATTTGAGAATTATATTTCGATTTACGCCCTCACGGGTGTAGGTGAAAAAAGGAGGTGTGACATCAACAACTTTGTCATCACCTCCTTCGCCCTCAGGATAGGCAGCGTCATGCCCATTATTCTCCTCGAGCCAGTCTACACCTTCATCCTCCTCGTCCCTGTCGACCTGTGGTGTGGCGGGGTTATACTCGCAAGAAACTCGAGCTACACGAGCCTTAACACAAGCATCTTCGAAGGAAGCCTCAGAAACCGATCCCGCCTCATGAAAATCTCAAAACACATCTAATTGGGCATCGGCATGAATCCACTCCTCATATAACTCTCGAGGAACATTAGGAAAATTTAAAGTATGGGAAGAGGACGGTTGCGCCAGTAATCAGGCTTTCTCGACCTCAAGAGCAACAACTTGATCGTAGAGGCCAGAAGTCTCTTTCTCCAACTCTCCAATTCTCTCATCAAGACGCTTGTCACGACCCAAAAATCCCTCCGAAGGGGTCGTGATGGCACCTAGTCCCTAAACTATATAAGCCTAACATAAACTGAAATAACATTAATATTTACTAGCTTTAAATTAAATTAGTCTAAACAAATTACAATTTCCAAAACCGGTGGTATAAGTCACAAGCCTTTCTAAGAATAGTTATACAAAATAAATACACCACTACTCTGAAACAAAAGGAACAAATGGAAATAAGTACAAATGAAGGTGACTCCGAGGCCTGCGAATGCTGTAGCAGGTTTACCTTAAGTCTCCACCGCGACGACACGCACAACTACTACCGATTAATTACCTAGATCTGTACACAAAAATGTACAGAAGTGTAGTATGAGCACACCACGGCGGTGCCCAGTAAGTATCAAGACTAAACTCGGTAAGGTAGTGATGAGGAACAGTCCAGACACCTACTGGTAAAATAAATTAAACAGGATTTGATAATAAACTATCAACCTAGAAATGACATAGTAATATCAACAGCAGGGAAAGAACAAACTACAATCAGTTGAAACAACAAAGAGAAACATGGGTGGAAACGAAGATAACCAAATAATTTAACACCAACAGAGCTGGGACACATATAAGTAAAATGTACTCAAACAAGGAAGGCGATGTCAGCTCAATAAATTATATCGTTTCTGATGCACAATTTCCAGCCATCTCAAACTCGATGTCTCATATCATAACCTCAATTACCAAACTTTTAGCACACCCGACACCTTGTGCCCAGATATTTCTATCTCTCTTTGCACAACAACGTTCTCATGTTACTCAGTACATAGGGTCCATAATCAATGCAGTTAAGATGTTCAAGGAGTTTCATTTACATAACATAAAGTAGAGTACAACTTCTAAGCTAATTAGGAACTCAGCAAGAAAAGATGAAATTGTTTTTAGAAAACATTTGAATAAAGAAAGAACCATTTTCAATTAAAATACGATATCGAAAGAATTATTACCTTTATCATGGGATTTAAGAAATTAACTTAGTAGAAATTCCATTTTTAAATAGAATACAACCTCAGATGGTTTAAGGAAATTTAATTGAGTAACTAAATGAACTGAAGATGAAATAATTATTGAAATTTTAAAGTATTGAAAAATATGTATATAAATACGGCGGAGTATTGAAAACACAATGGGGTTCCTTCAAAAAAGATCACATCGGTAAAGGGATCTGAACAGTTAAAATACTTGAATTGATAACAACAAATAAATACATCAGCAGAAAGTGCACGACCCTTCGTGCTTTTACTCTCGTTCTCACCATAAGAATCAATATTCACTTTTATTCTTTCTTGTTGCGGTGTGCAACCCGATCCTAATCATATAGTAATGTTGTGGCTTGCAACTCGATCCAAATCATATAATGATGTCGCGACGTGCAACCCGATCCAAATCATATAATATTATTGCGGCGTGCAACCCGATCCAATATAATATTATTGCAGCGTGCAACCTGATCTAATATAATATAGTACTGTTGTAGCGTAAAATCCGATCCAATATAATATTATTGCAGTGTGCAACCGGATCCAATATAATATTATTGCGGAGTGCAACCCGATCTAATATAAAATAGTACTGTTGCAGCGTGCAACTCGATCCAATATAATATTATTGCAGCGTGCAACCCGATCCAATATAATATTGTAATATTGTTGCGACGTGCAATCCGATCCAATATAATATAGTTGCGGCATGCAAACCGATCCAATATAATATAGTACTATTGCGGCGTGCAACCCGATCCCAATATACAAATCAACACCAACCACAAAAAATCCCGACAAGGGAACAATAGTATAACAACAATATCCCGGCAAGGAAAAAAATATCATAAGCAGTAATATCCTGGCAAGGGAATCAACAAGTACATAATAAGGGTGGAAAAACCAAGAAGCACGATAACCTCAACAAAACAACAAGACATAATAAGCACGTGATTACTACATCGGTAACCACAACAATTGGACATGTAACATATTTGCACGAAGTCATAGAGGAACTCACAATCAAGAGGTATCAAAACAATAAGGAAGGCAATCACTTCAATTAAGGGTCAAGGTAACACGCAAGAATTAGAGGAAAGCTAACAACGTCATATAGAGCATATAGAGGCAATTAAAGAAATTAGGAAACTCAATCATAACGGGATACTTTCTACATAAGGACCTAAGAACCCTAAAGGCAAATTTCACACAAATAAGTTCGAGCACACACTCGTCACCTTGCATGCATGGACTACAATTAGCATAGAAGACTCAATTCCTAAGGGAAAATCCCCCACACAAGGTTAGGCAAGATAATTACCTTAATCCGGCTAATTCCATACTCAAATTAGCTTTTCCTTTACCAATTCATCAATGCTCGGTTCAATCTAGCCAAAAACGACTTGAATACATCTAACAATGCAAGAGAAAATAATTCCAATTAACAAAACTAGGATTCTTATACAATTTATAAAAAGTCAACAAAAGTCAACTCCCCGGGACCGCACCTCGGAACCCGACAAAATTTACGAAAAATGAATACCCATTCCGATACGAGTTCTCCCATACAAAAATTATCCAATTCTGATACCATTTGGTCCTTCAAGTTATCATTTTATATTTTTGAAAGATTTCACAATTTTACCCCAAATTCCATCCCAAATTAAGAATCAAATGATGAATTCAATGATAGATTCATGTATTCTAGCCAAATCCGAGAGAATCACTTACCCCCGATGAATTTCTTGAAAAACCTTCGAAAAATTGCCAAGATCCGAGCTCTCTAGGTCAAAATATGAAATAAAACCCTAAACCTCGAATTTATAGTGCACCCCCCCAGATTTCCATCACTGCTGACCGCAAAAAAACCACCGGTGACCGCGGTAAATCCATCGTACCGTAGAGAATGTTGACTGTAGTGACATGCTTTAGTATTTTGGCCATAACTTTCTCTACAGATGTCTAAATTGTGATTTATTTACCTTTATGTAAACTAGACACGAAGGAATACAACTTTTGTTTTTGAATCATCTCAAAATTTCTTATAGATCAAAAGATATAACTTTCTAAAGTCGGACCAACAATCCTGCAGAACATCTTGATGTGCGGCCGCACACCCAATTATGCGGTTAGCACTGAGGTCCGCAAAATTTTAGTGCGGTCCGCACTCTCCTCTCTGGTATGCATAAATTTGGTGCGATCCGCACTCCCAAAAGTGCCAGAACTATCTCAGAGTACCAAAATTCCCGGACTTGCTCAAAATTTACCCCGAAACTCATCCGAGGCCCCCTGAACCTCAACCAAATGTACCAACACATCCCATAACATCATACGAACTTAGCTCCACTTTCAAATCACTTCAAACATCGCTAAGACCACAAATTAGATGCTCAAACACACGAAAATCACTATGAACTTCAAGAACCTCTAGAATTGCAACTAAGCATCCGAACCATATCAAATCAACTCCAAACGACACCAAATTTTACAGGCAAGTCCCAAATGACATAACGGAGATGTTACAACTTTCAGAATCATATTCCAACCTCGATAACATAAAAGTCAACTATGAGTCAAACCTCTCCATTTTCCAAACTTTAACTTTTTCAACTTTTACCAAAATGCCTCAAATTACCCTACAGGCCTCCAAACCCAAATCCGAACATACGCCCAAGTCCAAAATCACCATACGAAGCTACTGACAACATCCAAAACTCATTCCAGAGCCGTTTACCCAAAAATTAAAATTTTGGTCAATTTCTCTCCGCTTAAGCTTCCAGGACTATATTCCTTCTTGCCAATTCGACTCCGATTCATTCAAAAACTGAATCCAACCCTGCACACAAGTCGATTTGCATAATGTGAAGATGCTCTTGAACTCAAACTGCCAAACTGGATGTAATTTTTCAAAATGACCAGTTGGGTCCTTACATCCTCCTCCACTTAAACATACATTCGTCCTCGAACGTGACCGGAGTCGTTCAAAAGCCATTGAACCACTGCTATTGATACCCAATTTTTCCTATGTATTTTCATACTCAAAATACTTTCAAAATAGCATATGTATGCATATAAAAGCATGCCCAAGAATTTTGGTATTTTTCCTAATTTTTTTTAAGATTTTTAAAATCGATTTATTGCCTATTTTTGCAATATAAAATTAGTAATTATTCCCAAAAATTATCCTTTTTGTATTTGCCTCTGCTGTGTTCTCGTATCATCTTTAGTACGTTATCCTTACTATGTTTTCTATGCTATTGTCTGGTAGATTTTTCTACTGTATTTTATCATGTTCTTATATGTTTGTTGTACTGTGTTTTCCTATATGCTTTTTTGCCATACCTTTTTCTAGCAATTCTTGTGTTTATCTACTATATTTTCCTTGCTAAGTTCTTATGGTTCTTTGTCCGCCTTCTACTGAGCCTTGTTTAGGGTTCTTCTAAGCATGTTTCTCCTGTTGTTCTTATCATTATTTGCCATTGTGTGCTTTGAATCCTTCTACTGTGATTGCATTTTGCTTTGCTATACATGTTTCGATCTAATTGCTTGCTCTCTTTTTGTGATTTGCTTGAACTAGGATTCTTATTTCAAAACCTCCCAACTCTTTTAGGAGTTCCATATGATTCTGACTTTTGATAAACTCTTCTAAACTCCGCTACTGGATTTTTATGCTGATTTGCACGACAATCTTCTTTCATACTCATATGCTCTTTATATATGATGAATTTCCCTCTAATTGGTCTTTAAATTTACAATTAGCATAAACCTCCTCCTGAATATAGCTTGATTGATTTTCCTTCCATCTTTTACTGATTCCCTAGATGATTTGGTTTAAGTAAGACCCTTCTTTATTTTTGTGACTTGGTTCGCTCATACCAAATTTCAGACCTTTGTGATTTACTGGCTGTCAACTGATTCTCTTACCTTATTTGCATAAACCGTGTACTGTCAAGACCCTGTCCTTAAATAACTTCCATGTACTTGCCTCTGATTTGCTACTTTGCACAAAAGGTTTGTTTAATTTCTTTCCTTAATTAGTTTGTACCGTTTGAATTTGAATCCCTTAATTAAAGGGAGTCTTAAATAATTTAATTATTTTCTTACGTTATTTCTACCTGCTTTCTGCACTATAAATACACGACTCTTTTTCACAAGACACACACGAGAAAACGATTGAACACACTGAAAACCACACAATTTCACAATTCTTTTCTGAACTCTCACTTAAAAGTATTCTTGTTTCTTGCTGCACTTTGGCTTTCTTACAAGACTACTGTTTCTCTTATTTGTCTCTCTGAAACTGGTATGTCCTAACTTAATTTTTCAGCATTACCCCAATGTGTTTTACTTACAGTCCTTGTATTCATGTCTATTTTCTTTTCTCTGTAGAGTTTAGCATTTAACTTAACATGCCTACATACTACTGTTTGCTTCCCTTTCTTGTGAACACTTTCTCCCTATCCCATTACCCCCCCCCCCAGTGTGTTTGTGAGTGGGGGACTTAGGGCATGGCAACAAGAAATGTTGTCCATGAACTGAGTTTGAGCCCCTAGCCTCTAATTAGGCTGGAGAGTGTACCGGTATCTCTCATTGCTGGGCATGCCCTTTGCCTGTTCTTTCTTTGTATCCTGCTTCTATTATGAACCCCCATACCCCATTCCCCTATGTGTGCTGAGTTAAAGTTCATGGCCTGGCAGCACCCAAATTGTTGTCCAGGGCTGAACCTGACCTTCAATAGGTCCTAACTCCTCAATTTAAAGATGACAGACTGGTCAGGGGTGTTCAAATACCCAATTGCTGGGTATGACCACCAGCCTGCCATGGACTTCCCTAATCTCTCCCCTATTGCACTTACACTTACTCCTAGACTCTAAGTTCTGCCCCCCTTCTATGAGCCTTGCCTTGGGACCTTGAGCTCCCTCTGAACTTGGAGGGCTGGCCCTTCCACACTGCACTGTAATTCTGTAATGACATTTGGGATGTAAGCATTGCCTGGAGTTTCTGAAGCTCCTTGGAACTTTGACACACCCCAGATGAGTTAAAGGCTTTGGAAATCTGCTCTTTGGAAGTTGGTTTATCTCATGTATCAGACTAGGAGTCTGAATTAGGCTCTCCTTGGTTGGAATGTTAATTTTCTGATGTAATTTACTTTTTCTGGATTCATTCAAGTTGTAATAATTTTGTAATAACTATGGGGTGTATAGTAAAAACGGGGAGGGTCTCTTGTGTTATGCATGCGGGGTAGATATCATAACTTATGTTTTATTTTCTGTAATCACAACGCCTTCGTTTATGAATCTGCATATAAATATCCTGCCTATAGGTCATTTTTTTCATCATACATTTAGAAATCTTTCCTATAGGTCATCTCATTACTCAATTAGAAATCATGTCTATAAGTTTATTCACTTCTGCATATATATATCCTGCCTATAGGTCATTTCATTATACATTTAGAAATCATGTCTAAGTTTATTCACATCTACATTTAGAAAGAATGTCTATAAGTTTATTCGCATCTGCATTTAGAAATCATGTCTATAAGTTTATTCACGCTTGCATATAGAGACCATGTCTATAAGCTCTCCGCACTTCTGCACATCATTTATCGCTAGGCAAACGGTTCGTAGGCCAAATAACAAAAATGCACTCTAGATACCATGTCTATAGGAATCCCACACTTGTATAAATTCTTTTAAAAATCAATCACGCCTAGAGAGCATGTCTATAGGAATAACTAACTAAATCTGAATCGTCCATCTCGCTTGTAAGTCTAAAATCAGTAGTCTAGTCATTTTAAAATCTGCAGAACTTTTGTTTGTTTCTAATCTTTCTTTAAAATCAATATACTCCTGCATTGTTAGATATCATACTTACAGGCCATACCTAGGCAAACCATTAGGTTATTAATTAACTACACCAGTCTTTAATAATTACAACCAGCAGGCAGGTCTAATTCGGATTTCTTATATGAAAATATGTGATATATCAACCACCCTTCATACGTTAAGATTAATTAAAGACCTAACCAGTATCTGAAGTCATGCTATGTATTTGCATTTAAATGAGGAGGCATGTCTGAGCCGTTAACTGCTGTTTGTCTCCCCCTATTTGACTATATGTTTTATTTGTCGCCTAGATTTTTATCCTTTCTTAAACTTCTGAAAAGCCCCAATTCCCTTCCCTTTAGAACTAGTAGTCCCAATGCCTCCAGGACTGATAGGATCGGGACGCGTAATAGCATGCAATAAGTAACAATACTATTCCGCGCTTTAATACCTTAACGAGGTGGGAAAGGGTAGACATGGAGATGATGATCACGCGATAACACCATGTGTAAAATTGGTTATCAGGTGTTGCGTGGATGATCCATGTATTTTAGAAACCTAGGACCCCCTTTTTCCCTTATGTAATTTTGTTATTATTTTACCAATGTAATTTCAGTTTTTAAATGCTGCATCTCGTTTCAGTCACTAAATTCCTCTTTAATTTTCTGCATTGTTCTTTTCCCTCTAAAAATTCTGCTCATTCACTTCTTTTATTTGATTATTTATATTCATTATTTGGGTTCCATTTTCTGCATTCAGACACTCTCTTAAACAACTATAAAATCACTTAGTTTATAACTTCAGCATGTTTATCAACCTTTATGCATACCTACTTGCAGTCTCTATGTGAAATTGTCTTGAATGCTTATTTGTTTTTTTTTTAAAGTGGATCTTGGGGAGGTGCCTAACACCTTCCCCCCGAGATAATTTCTAGCCCTTACCCAAACTCTGGTTTTTCAACTCAAATCCTTCTTATTGTCCTAGTGCACTTAATCATTAGGCGGCGACTCTTCAAACTCCAAAACACAATTCCCAAAAGGGAAAAGAGTTGTCCTCCCAAATGTCGTAAACCCGATTTTGCCTTTAAAGAAAAAGGGGGCTTCGACAGCATGGCGACTCTGCTGGGGATTTCTTTAGGCTTTTAACATTTTATGTTGCTTGTGACTTTATTGCTTCTTTATTGCCTTTATTTAATGTCTTCATATCTTTTCTATTACGAAACTGACTTGGCTCTTTGTTTTCTTTTCTTTAATGCATTTACCGCTTTCCTTCAATACTGTTGTAATTATGAGCAATTATTGTAATCGTTACTTTATGAACGTACAAATACATGACAACCTGTTTCATTCTTGTAATTGCATCTTCCACATCATATTCCACTCGTGCCAAACAAAATACCATAACAACGCTTATAATGAGTGGTTGCGCCCTTCCGATATTATCACCCCCTAAATTTGGCAAAGGCATATTTGCGGTAAAACTAGTCGATTAGCGGTGACGTCGACAGTTCCGTGCCTTTCCCTCTTGAGTTGTCCGCTCAAGGGTACCTTGTCTAATACCACATAGAAACCATTTCTCTGTAAAATTGTGCATGCATCATGGTCAAACTTAGCCAAGTCAGTTATGTTGTCCGCATAATGACTCTTTTAGATAGCCTTGTCCAAAGTCCACTGAGTTTCCTTGAAACCCAAAAGGACACTACCACGTTCTATGCATTTATTTGGAGAACGAAATGCTTTGTTATGCTAATTATTGGTGTTAAATAGTCGAGTCCGGTGGGGAAAAAGGGGCCTAACCTTTTGTTTTGCAGAAAATGAGGCACGAAGTTCCCAGATTCGGCATGGTCACCAACATCCACCACAAGTTGCTGAATTGGTGGAGATATCTACACTCCAGTGATCAAGCTCTTGTTAGAAAATATCTAGGCAACCTACCTTCTCCCCTAAATATTCATAGAAGCTGCAAGTTTGTTTTGGGACTGCGATAGATTGGTGTTTCACTTCGGGACATAGAAATGACCCATTTACTTGAAGAAGACTTGCTGGAATACCATGGGAAACTCCGGGTTTGCTAATGCCGGAAAAGCTTAAGGATAGGGGTTTTCTTAAGATGATGGGTTTAAAGAAGAATCCCGATTTGACATGCTTGGAGAAGTCTTACATTCCATTTGACCATTTGTATGAAAGGTACGGCCACAACAAGTCATACCGTACCTATCCATACGAATTTGCCATCACCTCATTGGGGCACATCCATCAAAGGGTATTCGTGTTTATGTTCTGTTTCTTAGGGATGATAGTTTTTCCGACAAAGAAAGCTAGAATCCACACCAGACTGGCCATGGCCACTAAAACCTTAATGGAAGGAATTAACAGGCAGCCATTCAGCCTTGTGCCAATGATAATTGCAGAAATATACCGTGCCTTATAAAAATGTCAACAAGGGGCACAACACTTCGAGGGATGTAATTTGCTACTCCAATTATGGCTCATGGAACACCTCCAAAGGGGTAAATACCGACAGGAAATCCAGCGCAGAGATTGGGATGATCATATCGCTTTTCATCACCCAAGGTGGATGAATTATATGCCCAACATGTTTGCCTAACCAGAGAATGCTAGAGAATGGGTCGAGCTCTTCGATAATCTTACTGAAGACCAGCTATAATGGATGTTTGAATGGTTCCCTACTGAAGAATTCATCATACTATCTAGGGATGCGCCAATTCTGTTAATAATCGGGTTGAGGGGAACTTATCAATATGTCCCTATTCGGGTAATGAGACAGGCTGGTAGAAAATAGGTTATACCAAGGGTCGACAAGATGAGCCACTTTCGAGCAGACTTCCAGGATGACGACAGCCCGTACAGGTGCCAGGCTCAACATTTGTGGCATAGCAAAATTGTCTTGGAAAAAGACACCATTGAGCCAGATCATTACCATGCTGGCTGTACTCCAAACTACCTAGGATGGCTGGAAGACAACCACAATGATTTGGGTCAGCCCAGATTTGTTCGAGGTCATAGGACCATTGATGAAAAGGCTGAAGCGCAAGTAAAGTACAACCAACTGCGTAAGAGGATGCAGGAATATGAGAATGAGCATCGGGAAATACAAGAAGCCAATCAAAAGCTAATCTAAGAATGGAAAGACATGACTGTCAGCGCTAACAAATGTCTGAACTATTTGGAGCGGGGCATAGTGGAGCTGGAAAAGAAGTTTCTAAAGAGAGTTGAAGATTGCCATGTTGCTGAAGGAAATGAAGGTGGACATCTGGCGAGGGCCTATTTGTTGCTGGGATTGCGCGAGCTAGGAGAGCTGTACGAAGGAGCCAACAATGCCGAGTCTGGGGAAGGTCCTTCTGGGACCAAGTAGATAGGAGTTATTCTTTGCTTTACAAATTTAGTAGGGCCTATGGCCAATAGTGACATCTTTATTTCCTATTATTTAGTGTTGTTTTGGGATTCGTTTTATTTTCATCAATAATATGAGACATTTAGCATTCTAAGTTCTCCAAATTTATTTGTCGCTAGGCCTACCTCGGGCATAATGAGGCTCCCAAATTAAGACATGATTTATATTCTTGCACTATGTGCTTAAATACTGCAATTTTTTCTCCTCGTGATCCTTATTGACTTGTTACCTTTTTTGTTTTTACTTTTTGTTTTATTCCCCTTCCCCAAAGGTTAGTTCGTGCACTCTGGCATCGTCATCATATTCTACAAGATCCAAGGGCCCTCTACCTCCTCCTCCTCTAAGTCCTATCAAAAATAAGAACAAGGGAAAAATGGAAGATTTGAGCAACATCAGGAAGGAGAACTCAGTTGAAAGAGTAGAGGTTCCCCAGGGTATTCAGGTTTCCAAGGAAAGTGCCTCCCAGCTCGAACAAAAGTTATTGAAATTCCAGGAAGAACTAGACCAAGTTCGGAACTTGGCAAGTTTGTTATTTTCCCTCACTACCCCAGATGTCAACTTCCCCAACACTCAAAATCCCACACCACCACAAAACATCCCGAAACCACAAAACCAATCCACTCACCACCACCACTGCAACACATGCCACACTTCAAGCAACACCCCACTGCTCATCCCATAACTAATGAATTCCATAAATGACCATTGCCACAACAACACCCCCAACTATATGGAAACTGTGTCGCACCCTACTCAACCTATCTCAAGCATACCCGGGTTTGATGACAAAGACTCTCTTATCATGAATCTGGCTGTGGAACTCAAAAAGTTGACTAGCAGAGTTCAGGGTGTCGAAGGAAGCAAGGGGATCAAGGGACTGAATTACGAAGACCTCTGCATTCAACTAGATGTCGAACTGCCTGAGGGGTACAAACCTTCCAAGTTCAAGATGTTTGATGGCATCGGGGATCCCATAGTTCATTTGAGAACATACTGCGAAAAACTGGTCGTAGTAGGAAAGGATGAAAAGATTCACATGAAGCTCTATATGAGAAGTCTGAAAGGGGATGCCCTATCTTGGTACATTAGCCAAGACCCAAAAAAGTGGTTGAATTGGGTAAAAATGGTGTCCGATTTCAGGCACATATTCAGGTTCAGCACGGAGAATGCACCAGATGTGTTCTACATCCAGAACTTAAAGAAGAAACCATAGAGACATTCTGCGAGTATGCTACTCGTTGGAGGTCAGAAGCCGCTAAGGTCAGGCCAGCTTTAGAAGAGGAACAAATGAATATGTTTTTCATCCGGGCTCAAGACCTATAGTACTATGAGAGGTTGATGTTGATCGAAGGCCAAAAATTTTCTGATATCATCAAACTAGGGGACAGGATCGAGGAAGGCATTAAAAGTGGTATTGTCACTAACTTTGAAGCATTGCAAACTACTAACAAGACTCTACAGTGTGGTGGCACATCCAAGAAAAGGGATGTGGTGCCGTAATGGTTTCATAAAGGACAAAATCCCCAACCAAATACCAAACATATCCATTACCTCCATTCACATATCAGCCTACCCTAAATTACCAAGCACCCTCGCGCGCTTACCAAGCTCCACCACCTGCTAACCAATCATCTCCACCTCCCACATATCAGCCTACTTCACCCAAATATGCCCAACCCGCACAAGTCTACCAAGCCTACAACACTCAACCATCCCACTACTAATCACCTCCCACTCGCCAAAAGTTCCCTACACCCCAACCAAACTTCGACCGCAGACCTCCCAAATAATACACCGCCATTGCCGAACCAATCGACCAACTGTATGAAAGGCTTAAAGCTGCTGGTTACGTCACCCCTATCCCTGCCATAACTCTAGAAAACCCTTCCCAATGGATCAACACAAACAAAATATGTGCATACCATTCCGGCATAAAAGGGCATACCATTGATGAGTGACGCACCCTAAAAGAAAAGATTCAGGCTTTGATTGACAACAAGATCATTATGGCAAAGGAGCCTGCTCCAAATGTATGCAACAACCCTCTACCTGACCACAAAGGCGGAGGCGTTCACATGATCAAGATAGAGGATGATTGGGACCCCAAAGGGCCGATCGGATTAATCGCTGAAGGTGACAAACCAAAGAATCCAACGGTCACACTTAACCAATTGTAGTCTAGATTCAGTATTCTGAAGACGCTGAAGTGAACATGTCCATGCCACTCGATCTTGAAATACCATCTTCTGCAAAGACACTAGGACCGATTAAGGTTGAGTTTGGGTCCCCAAAGGCACCTGCGCTATTTGAAGTTGCTGTGTTTGTGAGCACGTGATTTTTGCCCAAAGCAAATTATTCCAAAATATATATATATATATATA
>MU728151.1:1592-16812 GCA_026770625.1 Nicotiana glauca | reverse complement strand
CCCCCCCCCGCACATTGATAGCTGGACTATGGGACGGTATCCCGGGAGATCCTTCGGATTTATACATGTGATGGACTGCGGGAAGGTATCCTGGGAGATCCACTGGACAGTTAAGAAAAGAACTGCAGGATGGTATCTTATGAGATCCTCATTGTTACCATTTGGTATTGAGTTGGACATATTCCGTGTTTACTCTGTTCTTGTGTAGTTGTTATTGCCGTGTTTAACCTGTCTATTCTCACTGCTGTACTCATTATTACTGTCAGTTTTCATATTGTTAATTCATATTATATTGTTTAACCTCAGTAGGGCCCTGTTCTTCCTCGTCACTACCCAACCGAGGTTAGGCTTGGCACTTACTGAGTACCGCTGTGGTGTACTCATGCCCCTTCTGCACATGTTTTTCATGTGCAGATTCAGGTACTTACACCCAGGCGCATTATCCTCGAGGCGGAGATCTCTAGCAGAGACTTCGAGGTATATCTGCCGCATCCGCAGACCAGGAGTCTCTATTCTGTTCCAGCTTTAGTAATTAATCTATCCTTTTCTTTCAGTTGTTTATACATTCTGGAGTTAGAGTAGCATATTACATTTCTATTAGCCTAAGGTTCCCATGAGTTTTCGGGTTTTGGGGATGAGATTTTAGACTTTCGCGATTTATTTTTGAGTTGTATATGCCAGGTGGCACTTATATGTTGTTTCCTTCTAATTTTGCTTGGTTTAATTAAATGTTTCCGCAAGCTATACTATTTCCGCATTGTTAGGCTTACCTAGTCGTAGGGACTAGGTGCCATCAGGACATGTTCATGGAGGGCGAACTGGGGTCGTGACAGTTGAATTGGTCATTCTTGTGTTGTTGTTGTGTGTTTACATTAGGACTACTGGTGGTTACCTGGTAGATCCCCCTTCCCTGTTTATTTAGGACTACGGAGTGATATTCCGGTAGATCCCCCTACACATTTACATTACAACTACAGGACTGCACCCTGTAGATTCCCCGTGTACTAGGTATTTACATTTGGGAATACGGATGTGGTATTCCAGTAGATCCCCTACACATTATGAGTTGGAATGCGGGATGACACCCGGGAGATCCATCAGATATTGATATTTGGCGACTACAGGACGGTATCCTAGTAGATCCACAATTTCTATCTCTGTGTGGAGTTACATTTTTTTTTCCTGTAATTTTCTCTCCGTTGTATTTGTTGTTATTTGTATTATCATGTGTTACTTCATAATGTCTCATTTCTTTATACATATATATATAAATATATATATATATATATATATATATATATATATATATATGAATGACCGGTACGGCCCTAACCTTCCTCGTCACTACTCGGCCGAGGTTAGGCTTGGCACTTACTAGGTACCGTTGTGGTGTACTCATGACCTTTCCTGCACATGTTTTTCATGTGCACATCCAGGTTCAACAGCTCAGTCATACCGTTAGTTAGGCGAGGCGATCTCTAGATCTTTGAGGTATATCTGCCGCGTCTGCAGACCGAGGAGTCTCTCTCTATTTCTCCTTATTAGCTTTAGGTCTTCGGTACTTTCTGGTGACTAGATATTTCGAAGCTAGAAATTTATGTAAACTTTCTTAGCTTGTGATTTCATGAGATTTCGGTCTTTGGGAGTTGTTTGGTTTTGAGATTTTGTATTGGTATATGTCGAGCGGCATCTTTAACATTGCTATATTTGTTGATCTACAGTTTTTATTAGTTTTTTCGCATTTTGTTTTCTTTTCCGCAATTGTTAGGCTTAGTTAGTCATAGAGACTAGGTGTCATCACGACAGTTCACGGAGGGCGAGCTTGGGTCGTGACAAGTTGGTATCAGAGCTCTTGGTTCATAGGAGTCATGAATCACAAGTTGGTTTATTAGAGTCTCGTGGATCGGTACAGAGACGTCTGTACTTATCTACGCGAGGCTATGTGACTGTTAGGAAAATTTCACTTCATTTGATTTCCTTGTCATGCGGAAGTTTTTATATCACAGTTCTAAATTATTATCTTTTATTCTCTCACAAATAGTGAGGATATGTGCTACGAGAGATGATCAGGAACTCGCACCCCCTACTGGAGCCGTCAGAGGTCGGGGCCAGGATAGAGGTCGAGGACGCGCACTCGGTGTTGCCAGAGAACCTGCATGAGCTGCCACTGAGGAGCCACCAGCAGCCCTCATCGGATCCCAAGCACATGATACGCCTAATGCTACTGCTACTCCAGCTCTTTAGGAGACTCTTGCACATTTCATGAGCATGTACACCACTCTGGCTCAGGCAGGGTTGCTTCCCCTTTCTGCAGCCACATCTTAGGCCAGGGGAGGAGCATAGACTCCTGCCGCCCGCACTCCTGAGCAGCGAGTGCATGTTGATCAGGTCCCAAAGATTATTCCATTACAGACTATAGCCCCAGTTCAGCCTGAGGACAGAGCAGCGGCTTCCGAGGATGAGCACCAGAGGCTACAGAGGTTCAAGAAGTACAAGCCTCCTATATTTAGTGGTTTAGCATCAGATGATGCCCTGGGATTTTTGGAGAAGTGCTACTTTATCCTCCACACTATGGGTATATCAGTATCGAGCGGGGATTCTTTCATTGCCTTCCAGCTTCGAGGAGCAGCCTATCAATGGTGGCGCACTTATGAGTTGGGCAGTCCAGATGAGGCGGCTTCCCTGACTTGGACTCAGTTTTCACATATGTTCTTGAGAGAGTTTGTCTCTCAAAGCCTAGTGACGCATGGCGCACCGAGTTTGAGTATTTGCGCCAGGGTGCTATGACTATTTTGGAGTATGATATCTGTTTCACCGATTTGGCTAGGCATGCACCAGCCTTGGTTATCACAGTTCGTGAGAGAGTTTGCCGGTTTATTGAGGGGCTCATTCCTAGCATCAGGTCTAGCATGGCTTAGGAGTTGGAAATGGATATTTCTTATCAGCAAGTGGTGAGCATTTCTAGGAGAGTAGAGGGTATGCATGCTCGAGATAGAGAGGAGAGGGAGGCCAAGAGGTCTCGAGAGTCGGGATATTATTCTGGTGCCCGTGCCCCAACTGCAGTTTCGTCATGGTAGGGGTTATATGATTCACCCCATTCATTCAGCTCTTCCAGCAGCCAGTGGTATTCCAGCTCCTCCTAGGCCTCAGGAGCCTTATTATACACCTCCAGTATCTAGTGCGCCTCCTGCGCGGGGTGCTTTCAGTGGTCAGTCCAGCAGACCTGGCCCGAGCCAGTCACAACCACCACATCCTTCCAGAGCTTGTTTTTAGTGTGGTGACACATGCCATATGGTAAGGGATTTCCCCAGACATAGGAAGGGTGCACCTCTATAGGCTTCTCAGCCACAGAGCGCTCCGCAGAGTTCTCAGGCTATGATCATAACACCAGTTGCTGCCCCACCTACCCAGCCAGCTAGAGGTGGAGGTCGGGGAGGTAGAGTTTTCCCTAGAGGGGGAGGCCAGGCTAGATATTATTCCCCTCTTGCCGGTACCGAGGATGTCGCCTCTGATTCTGTCATCACAGGTATTGTCCTAGTTTATCATAGGGACGCATCGGTTTTATTCAATCCAGGCTCCATTTATTCTTATGCGTCTTCTTATTTTGTCCCACATTTGGGCATATCTTGAGATTCTTTGAGTTTCCCTATTTATGTGTCTACTCATGTGGGAGATTCTCTTGTTATGGACCGCATTTATCGGTCGTGTTTGCTTGCTATTAGTGGTTTTGAGACCAGAGCCGATTTATTATTGCTCAACATGGTAGATTTTAATGTTATCTTGGGCATGGACTGGTTATCACCCCATTATGATATTCTTTATTGTCACGCAAAAATTGTGGCCCTGGCTATGCCATGTATACCGCGAGTAGAGTAGAGGGGTACTTTAGATCACACTCCAGTAGAGTTATTTCTTTCCTTAAAACTCATGAATGGTTGAGAAGGGGTGTGACGCGTATATGACCTATGTAAGAGATGTTAGTGTTGATACCCTTGCAGTTCATTCAGTCCCAGTAGTATGGGGTTTCCTTGATGTGTTTCCAGCGGACCTTCCGGGCATGCCACCCGATAAAGATATTGATTTTGGCATTGATCTGTTGCCTGGCACTCAGCCCATTTCTATTCCTCCGTATTGTGTGGATCCTCCTAAGTTGAAGGAGTTGAAGGATCATTTACAAGAATTGCTTGATAAGGGTTTTATTCGGCCCAGTGTATCAGCTTAGGTGCTCCTGTCTTGTTTGTGAAGAAAAATGATGGTTCTAGGCGTATGTGCATTAATTATAGCCAGCTGAACAAGGTTATAATGAAGAACCATTATCCTTTGCCTCGTATTGATAACTTGTTTGATTAGTTATAGGGTGCTCGTGTGTTTTCTAAGATTGACTTGCGTTCAGGCTATCACCAGTTAAAGACTGGGGAGCTAGATATCCCGAAGACTGCCTACAGGACTCGGTATGGTCATTACGAGTTCCTTGTTATATCATTTGGGCTGACTAATGCCCCAGCAGCCTTCATGCATTTGATACACAATGTGTTTCAACCATATCTTGACTTGTTCTTCATTGTCTTTATTGATGATATTCTAGTATACTCTCAGAGTCGGGAAGACATGAGCAGCATATGAGGAGCACATGAGGACAGTGCTTCAGACTTTGAGAGAAAAGAAGTTATATGCAAAGTTCTCAACTCTTTGGGCATTTGTTTATCCTTCGCCTTTTCCAGCCTTCAATGTCATGTTTAATTAAGAACTGCATTATTATATATTAACAAGACTCAATTTAATGGCTATACTGGCTCAGAGGCACACCCCTAAACATTGACTTAGGTAATCATCTATCGCTTGGACATTTGAGAAAGAGAAACTGAGTTTTAAAATATCATTACAGTTATAAGATGCAACAATAAAGATCTTGGATTTCGAGACCTGAGTAGAATTGGCAATTAGTTAACTTCACCTAACTCTATGTAGATGAAATAAATTTAGGAAAATATTAGTTTTTGCATTTTGCATATTTCGCGAAACTAATAGAACTATTTATTATTTTGCAAAGAATTAAAGAGAATAAGGTGCGAATTAATAGAAATTAAGCTATAGGGTAAGGTGAAATTAAATATGTTAAGGATACAAATTGTAAAGAACTCAAAGCACCTTACACATGCGAGATTAGGCAGCCAAATGTTCGTTTTTATAGACTTTAATTCCATAAATAGAAAGAAGTTTTAGATAAAAATTTCACGTATTGGCTCAACTTCCTTCTTAATGCATAGACTGAATTGATTTTGAACTTAGTTTGGCCAATCGAGGAAGTTGACATTATGGAGAGAGACATGTCTTTTATGTTTGTATAACCAAAATTACCTACAATTAGGTTCTGATTTACTCATATTGATTTTATAAAAATAATAATCACCTTTTGTTAAAAATTGAGCACTCAATCCAAACCTTAATGCGATAGGAGATCATTATGCAAGATATAATCCGGGTGTAAGTTTAACAATATATAGTACAGAGAATTAGTTGTGAATATGAGTTTACTAAAATTTGATGTTAATATGAATAAGAATATGAACATCTAACTAAAAATTCTAAAATAATGGATGAAGTTTAGCCAATAAAAAAGTGTATCATTTAACACCTTTTCTTTTTAAACCTAATAAAGTGGCGTGGCATTTGGCGGATAGAAGGAATCACATCACATGGTTTTTCTATTGATTCCTGTCACCAGCGACCAGTAGTCCGTTAGTACCCAATTCTATTGATATAACTCCTAAAGGGCGGCATCCACTAAGTATTTCGTGTTCACGTAGGGTTCGAAAAAAAATTGCACCGAAAAAACATGTTGTAAGACAGTTACTCTAATACAAGCATTAGGAAACAATACTAATACTTGCATTAAAATAGGTTGTCAACATCACACTAGCTGGACTCGATTCTTTTTCGGACCTTACGTGAACACTAGATACTTTGTGTGCGGTACTCCCCTTTTTAGTACTCCTAAAGCTAAAAATAATTGAAGACTAAAGCATCACATCAAATTAAGCTTTTAAGCACCCAACTGTAATATATGTGGTGGAAACATGTGCACCATATCTTGTGTTGGGTGGTCGAAAATTTACAAGTAACAAACAAAATCAAAATCCACTATCTTCTGCTGACCCCAAGAGGTCATGCACCAATCTTTCCCTTGTTATTGCTCTAGTATCTTAGACTTTAAGGATCTAATTTAATTTGGGCACACCGCACACCTATTTAAACATTTCCTCTTCGTAATGCAGCACTAGCCATATAATGGGTCGCTACTTATTACTCCCTCCGTTCTAATTTATATGAACATGTTTAACTGGGCACGAAATTTAAGAAAAAAATAAAGACTTTTGGAATTTGTGGTCTTAAACAAGTTCAGATGGGGCCCAGAGTATTTATGTGGTTATAAAAGCTTCTCATTAAGGGTAGAGTTGTAACTTTAAGCTAAATTGTTACCAAATTTAGAAAGGGTTCATTCTTTTTGGAACGGACCAAAAAGGAAATAGGTTCACATAAACTGCAACAGAGGGAGTAATATATAATTTAGACTTTTCTATAATATAATTTTATTATAATAGTCTATTTTCTTTAGACCTGATTTTTCATATTATGTTATATATATTATGCTTTTTTTATAACAATTTTTCACTATAGCAACAAAAAAATCAAATTATTATAAAGAAGTTTTTGCTGCATATAAAGGATATCTTGATACCAAAAATTCTCATGATACGATTTCTTGTGAGTGAGACAACTCATTCTTTTTCCATTCATAGTGGCTCAACTATTTTGTTCTTTGTGCATATTGGGCCATGTGTAAAGAATCTGAAAATCTAAGTCAGAATTCAAAAGCAAGGATAAGGCGAAATGACTTCCTAACCACTTAAACTTGTCGGTTTTTTTAAAGCCGATACATAAATTTATAACTTTTCTATTTGAACACTCGAACTCGTTTTTTTCATAACTAATAAACACATTTGATCATTGACCATGTGCGCGTGTATTACACATATACATACATGTCCATCCAGTCAGCAAATAACCTATGAATATCTTACACGTAAGGGCGCGAAAAGTCAAGCAACAACTCCTTCTCTTTGACCGCTTTAGCTTCTTCTTCATGCAACTTATTTCTTCTTTTCACCACCTATAGCAGCCCTCATTTTACGGAGAACATTAGATATCAATGTTACAAATTCAAAAGAGCAGAAGAGTGCAACTCAAATAAACAAAAAATAGTACCACAACTGTTGATTGATTAAACTGAAACTCATTTACAAAGACAAAGCCGGATGAAATCTCTAAATCAAAAATTTCAATGAAATACTGGAACTAGCAACAACTAAGGAGAAAGGGAGTAGAATGAGGTGATTGAGAGTTGATCCTCTGCTATGTGGTCAAATGTGTTTATTAGTTATGAAAAAAACGAGTTCGAGTGTTCAAATGGAAAAGTTATAAGTTTATGTATCGACTTTAAAAAATCCGACAAATTTAAGTGGCCAGGAAGCCATTTTGCCTAAGGATAAACAAGACCAAATTTTACAAACTTCTATAGATGTCTTTTTAATACTATATGTGGAAAAAAAATCGAAGACCTAATTCTATAAGAGGTTGTGATAGCGCCTAACACCTAACGCCTCCGCTAGACAAGTTAACTGTGAACCAGTCACGTGATTCCTCTTTTTTAAAGATTTTTTCAAATAATTAAACTTTCCTTAAATTAAAAAGATTTAAGAAATAATAGATTTAAAATAAATAACACGAAAGCAACTGAGTGCAATCATAATCATAGAATAAAATCAAACTACAAGTCTACTAGTGTGTGTCAAGACCTAATATCACAAGTGTATGAGCATTCTAGTAGAATATACAAAACAAAAAAACCAGTATGATATCTGAAGTGAAATAGATAGAAAAGTACAAGCAAAAGAAAGACTCTGGTTGTTGCAGAAAGGCTTGTAAATGCCCCCTTTTTTCTCGCGAAGTCGGGTTTGTGACATTTTGAAGGACAACTCGTTCCCTTTTGGGAATTGGGTTTAAGAGAATTGAAGAGTCGCCACCTAATAATTTAAGTGCATTAGGACACTAAAGATGGTTTGTTTGGATATCCAGAGATTGGGTAAGGGCTTGAAATTATCCCGGAGGGAAGGTGTAAGGCACCCCTCAGATCCACTAGTGTGGTTTCCGGTCAAGCTATTGTTGTGACTTAAATACAAATAACACGTAAGCAAATAAGAGTATCATATAAGAGGAGATTTTCACATAAAAATTGTGAAATAAATGAAGTTGGAAAGCATAGGAGAGAGTTGATTAAAATGAAATATTTTAAAAGATTTAAGAAACAAAAAGCAAAGGAAGGGGTCCTAGGTTTAATAATAATATGGATTACATCAATGAAATATTCAGTAATCACTCCTCAGAGAGGGGCTACACGTGGTATTAGCACACCGGTCATCATATCCATATCTACCATTTTCCATCCCGTTAAGGTATTAAAGCGCGGAATGATCTCGCTTACCTATTGCATGTTATTACCCATCCTGATCCTATCAATCCCGGAGGTATTTAGGATTACTAATCCTAAAGGGAGGAGACATGGTCTTATTTGTGATTTCAAAAGGTTAAAATACTAAGGCGACAAATAAAACATATATATAGCAAATTTAGAGGGGGGGCATATAGATAGATAATAAGGCTCAGATAAACCTCCTTTAAAACTAGAGAAAACACATAGTTTAGCATGTCTTACACGTACTGTTTAAGGTGTAATTAAACTTAAGGATTTGAAGTAGACTGATCTGCTACATAATTCAGATAGGAAGCCTGAGTCAGGCTTGCCTGCTGGTTGTAGTTTAAACGAAGGAACTGATTCAGTTTATAAGTTACCCTAAGGCTTGCGTAAATGATAGACGAAACCTCTAGGCATGATATCTACCGATTTCAGGAATCAGAGCATGCACTGGTTGCATGTTATTTTAAGAGAAGGTTGCTAGTTTTAACAAAAAGAGTACAAGTTCTGCAATTGATAATGCACTATTACTGATTGTTGCAATTTACAAACGAGCGGGGCTATTCAGATTTGGATTATGACCCATATAGGCATGTTTTCTAGATGTTTGTTAACTTCAGAACACATTCATAAACATAATAAAATGCAGAAAAACCTATAGACTTGGTAGTTATATATGAGAGTGCAGAAATTAGAAATCCTATAGGCATGTTACCTACATGAGAATGCAGAAATCCTATAGACTTGGTAGCTATATAAGAGTGCAGAAATCACAAATCCTATGGGCATGGTATCTAAATGCTATTAGTTATTTAAATCCTATATATAGGTTTGCCTAGTGACAGATGCGTATGCAGGATTTGAATTTCTAGTCAACTATGAGCATGGTATCTATATGGAAGATGCAGAACTTTCTTATAGACATGGTATTTATATGAATGCATAGGCCTATAGACATGGTATCTATGTAATGCAGAAGTGCAGAAGACCTTATAGACATGGTATTTATATGAATACAAGGGTTCTTATAGTCATGGTGTCTATATGCAAGTGCAGAATTCTATAAGTAAACCTATAAGCAAGATATCTACGTGGATGCATAAATTAATAAACATATAGGCAAGTTATCTATGTGAATGCACAAGATAATAAACATATAGGAAAATTATCTACCCTTTTTTGCATACAGCTACTCCCTTCCCTTTTCGTTAGCCATCCCCAAGAGTTTTGATTACATAGTTATTACAACCCAGGAAAGAAAGAAAAGTACAGAAATACAATCAGAAGCTAAAAGTTACAACCAAGGAAAGCATGATTCAGACTTCCGGTCTAATTTATGAAGCAAACCAACTCCAAAGATCAATGTTCCAAAGCCTTTGTCTTTTGGATGTGTCAGAGTTTCTAAGAGTCTCACAGGGACTCCGAGCAGTGCTCACACCCAAATACATTATAGCGTCAAGACATAGTGCAGTGTGGAAGGGCTCGCCCTCAAGTGTCTAAGTTCATAGAGAACTCAAGGTCCCAAGGCAAGGCTCACAAGAGGGAGCAGAACTTAGAAACTAGAAGAGAGTGTAAGTGCAGAGTTTTGAAAAGGGAAAAGGGGAAGTGGTAAAGGAGCAAGGACAGGCTAGTGGGCATACCTAGCAATGAGAAATGCTGGCACACCCCACAAGCCTGTTAAAACACATTGTTTTGGGAGTCAGGATCCCCTAAAGGATCAAGTCCAAACATGAACAATAACTTGCTTGTTGCCATGTCCTGAACTACAACTCAAAGCACATAGAGGGAAACAGGGATACAGGGATTTACACCAAAAACAGACAAAGAAATTAATATGCTAGTTAAACATTTAACTCTATATAGACAGTAAAGTAGACATGGATGTAAAGGCTGTAAGTAAACACATTGGGATGATGCTGAAACGAAAACTAGAGCATACAAGTCTTAGAGAAACAAGTAAGAAGAAGCCAGTAATCTAGTAAAACCACAGTGCAAACAAGCAGTCAGAATACTATGAGTTTAGAAGAGAATTGTAAGTGTGAAGTCTGAAGTATAAAAGTGTTGAATTGATCGTGTGTTTTGTATTAAATAAAGCCATGTAAATCATAAATAAGGTAAGAGAATAGTTTGAGAATCAATTGTCAATCAATTACACAAGTTTTCCCTTTAATAAATGGATTCAAATTTCAAACGGTTAAACTAATTAAAGAACTAAATTATTCAAACACTTTGTGTAAGGTAGTATAATAGGGGAAAATACATAAATGTTTATTTGAGGACAAGGTCTGGATAGTACACGGCTTGTGCAATTTAAGGAAAGAGAATCAATTAATAGCCAGTAAATCATAACGTCTGAATGAATCTAGTCAGAAAAGGTGAAGAAAGGTTTTACTTAAGGAAAATCAGTATCAATCAATCAGACCTAAAAAAGGATTCTGAATCAGTCATAAGTTGGAAAAACTTTTTGGAGAGATTCATCACACATATAAAAGCATATAGACATGCTTAAGCACGAAGAACTAGAATGCCAATCAGTAGAAGAGTCTAACGTAGAAGAATTTAAAAAGTTCAGAATTGTATGCAAACAAAGAAGTTCAAACTTAGTTCATAGACCAAGAGATTAGTCTGAAAGAGTCAAGGGTTCTCAAACAGAATCCTAGTTCAATCACATGATCAAACCTCAGCAGAACCCCCAAATTCTAGGGTTTCCACCTCCAGTCAAGTATAGAGATGAGGAAGTAAGTAGTCAAATAGGCTCAAAGATCTTTCACAAACTCATGAGAAAGCAAGAAAATACAGTTGAAAGTTCAAAGCAAACAGAGTGAAGAACCTAATTCGAAACACAATGAGAGTATAAGAAATAGTAGAGAAAAACATGCTTAAACGGGTCTCTTAATACAAGGTAAAGTACAAGTGAAACAGTAAACACTTAAGAACATGGTAGAAGGATACAGTAGGCGAAGCATATCATGTCACAGTGGAAGGCAAATAGCAGAACATAGCATGTGAAAACATAGCATAGAAACACAGTAGAAGAAAGAACGGAATATAGAAAACACAGTAGAAGAACATGCATGATAAAAGGAAAAATATAAGAACACAGTAGAAGAACATGTGTGGAAGAAAAGAAAACATAAGAACATAGCAGAGACAAATACACACAAACAAAAGGGAAAGAAAAGTCAGAGAAACATTTAAACATTTTCAGGAAACCCTAAATTAGAAAGAAGTAATTTTTGAAAGAAAAGTTGAGGAAATCGTTCAAAAACTCAAGTAGAGCACAGATATATAACAGATTTAAGAAAAATCGGAGAAAACCTCGAATAGTTAGGGTTTCAGAAGAACACTAGAATGAGAAAGGCTTTGAAAAGGTCCGATATTGGTCGGAAAGGTCAGAGATAGGCTCATAGGACCAGGATACACCGGAGCAAGGCCGGCGATGGCCGTGAAACCTCGAGCCGGCACAGGTCTGGATAAAGACCTTCGAGGTCTGGCCTCGATTCTTCAAATATAGAGCACACAGGAGTAACACAGGGTGAGTATAAGGTTACCATGGCTGGAGAAGCCATGGTTTCCAATGGGTTTTGAGGTTGAAGACGATAGGAGACGATTAGGGTTGAGGAAGGTTCGAAAGGGTTGGAGAGACGAAGGGGTTTCAAGGTGGCGTCTCTAGAGGGAAATGAATTAGGGTTGGGGTTTGGGTGAATTAAAAATAGTAAGGGTCAATCGTGGCCGTTGATCAAAATGATCAACGTCCTAGATCAAAAGAAAACCGGGTGGGTTTTATTAACGGGTTAAGGGTCGGGTTATATATTAAGATTTGGGCTGCTCCGTTTGAAATTGGAATAGGGTTATTAGGGAGGTTGATAATGGCTATAATTGAAATAAAAATAAGCCTATCAGTTATATTGGCTATAACTGAAATAAAAATAAGGCTATCAGTTAAATAGCCACTTTTCCCTTTTTAATTTATAAAAATAATAAAATAATTTTTGAAACAAATTGAAGGCGCTAAATTAATTAATAATATATAATTATTAAATTAAAATATTGGAATAAATTTTATAATTATAAACGCTATTTATATCTTAAAATAGGCTAGAATTGCAATTTAGTGCAAATTTAGCTTAAAAATACCTAATCAATTTATAAAAATGTGTAAAAATTACCTTAACTATATATTATCATAAATATAAGAATAAAATAGATTAATCACAAAAATTATAACTTTAAGAACACTTATTGGCTTTTGTATTGCTAAAATAAGGCAATAAATCGGTTTAAAAATCTTTTTAAAAATTAGAAAAATAATAGAATACCTGGACATGCTTATATATGCACATATATACTATTTTGAAAGTATTTTGCATATAGAAAATATACAGGGAAAGAATTGGGTATCAACAGCTGCCCCTCTTTACCCGGGAAGGATGAAAGAGTTGTCGGGTAAAGACATGATGGCCAATTTTAGACCGGGTGAAGTGGTTTGAAAAGGTTGACCGTGCTCTGGTTTTTTAACTGCCTACATATCTCTGGTCTTACAAGAATCGGGCCGTATGTAGTTCAGGATCCGTCGGTGAAGTATGTCGATGGAGGTTTTCTAGGAACGGACGCAACGTTTGGGTTGCGGCGGATGGTTAAAGTCTAATAGGGCTGTGGGAACTGGAGCGGGATCGCTCCTGCTGAGATGGTCGATACTCGCTGGTTTACCTGTAAATAAGCAATACGCACATATATTGTGCATAAATCTAAACGTGATGCATGTTCCCGTTGGATCATGAATGATGTCTTTGGACGATTAGGATAATGTCCTCAGACCATGATGCCCTGGGTCATGAAGCGTATAATAAAGGATTCGCAGGCCATGAAATGATGCTCTTGGTCTATGAGGATGATGCCTCCGAGCTATGATTCCTTTGAATAATGATATGCAAAAGATAAAAGGGGTCCTCAGGCCATGGCATGACGTTCTCGGGCTATGAAGATGGTACCTCCGAACAATGATGCCCTTAGACAGTTTGGCGATCTTTCCGCCCATGAGATGCAGAAGGTGGCAATCTTTCAACCAATGCAAAATCTAAATAAAGTGGCGATATTTCAGCCATGCAAGAAGTAAATAAAGTGGCGATTTTTCAGCCAATACATGATATAAATGAAGTGGCGATCTTTTAGTCGATGCAAGAAGTAAATGAAGTGGCGATATTTCAACCATGAAAGTGCAAAAATAAAGTGGCGATATTTCAGCCATGCAAAAAAGTAAATGAGGTGGCGATCTTTCAGCCAATGTAATGAGGCGGCGATATTTCAGCCAATGCAAAGGTGGCAATCTTTCAGCCGATGCAATGAGGCGGCGATATTTCAGCTAATGCAAAAAGGTGGCGATCTTTCAGCCGATGCAATAAAGCGGCGATATTTCAGCCAATGCAATGAGGCAGCGATATTTCATCCAATGCAAAAAGTAAATGAGGTGGCGATCTTTCAGCTGATGCAAGATGCAAATAAAGGTGGCGATATTTTAGCCATGCAATGAGGCGGTGATATTTTAGCCAAAAGTAAATGAGGTGGTGATCTTTCAGCCGATGCAAAATGCAAATGAGGTGGTGATCTTTCAGCCGATGCAAAATGCAAATGAGTGGCGATATTTCAGCCAATGCAAGATGCAAATAAAGGTGGCAGCATTTCAGCTGATGTAAGTAAAATGAAAGCGGCGATAGTTCAGCTATGCAGATGGAGGTAGAGCTTAACCTCATAAGGCAGAATAGTAGTCTTATGCAATGCAAGAATGCAGGTAGAGGTAGAGCTTAACCTCGTAAGGTAGAATGGTAGCCTTATGCAATGCAAAAAATGCAGATAGAGGTAGAGCTTAACCTCGGAAGGCAGAATGGTAGCCTTATGCAATGCAGGAAATGCAGATGGAGATAGAGCTTAACCTCGGAAGGCAGAATGGTAGCCTTATACAGGAAATAAAAGGAGAATAGTAATAAAATTTCTTAGCTGATAGCTGTGAGCACGCGATTTTTGCCTCACATGAATTACTCCCACAAAATCAAAACAAAAATTCTCTGTTTTATTGTGTGCATTTTTGTGAATTTTCGTGGTATTTTCTGTCAATATTTGCTTGTGTCCGTGCATGTTTATGTGTTTAAATAAATGGAAAAAAAATAGGTTGCAATTGCATTTAAGATTTAATTTTATAATTTTTGAATTGATTAGTAAATTACTTATTTTACAAAAAATAAAAGAATCACAAAAAAAATGTACTTTCGCATTATTAGTAATTAATGTCAAATTTTGTGTTTTCTTTTAATTTAATATTTGATTACGTGTGATAATTATTATTAAGCATTAACTAGTATTTTTTTAAGTTGATTAGGGATTATAGTTTTAATTTTGAAAAAATAATTTAGGAAGAAAATAAAAGAAAAGAAAAGAAAATAATTAAGAGGAAATCATATTTGGGCCAAACCCACCCCAAACCCGAATAAACCCAGTCCAAGACCAACCCCTTACCCGGCCTAAGACCCTTCCCGACCCAGTATGTCCCCAGCTAAACCAAACGACGTCGTTTAGGTTCAGCCAATCGGAGCCATTGAAACAGCCTGATCTAAAGTCCACAGCAACGCCTGTTACCCAACCCGTTCCCACACCCGATCCAAGACCCATCTGGTTCCCCCCCCCCCCCCCCCC
>MU728146.1:14625-27721 GCA_026770625.1 Nicotiana glauca | reverse complement strand
AGCACTATGATGTGCAAGTCCGGGGTTTCAAACCCTCAGGACATCATTTACAAATATTACCTACCTCAAACCGGTGAAATCTCTATCCCGCGACGCCTTTGCCTCTCAAATTGGTCTCCTCGTGCGTCGAATCTAACCAAAAATCACACAAATATCGATGAAGCTCGATTTCTAAAAGATGGGATTTTAGCCATACATATCTTAAATTCGTCCTCTTAATGATACTACAATGATCCAATATAGTTATGTAACTTCAATTTACAATACAACATCCATTAGGACCAATATTAGTAATAAATCCCATAAATTATGCCATTTAGGCATATTATCAAACACCTTGTAGGCATAGATATTTACACCTCCTAACTATAGTATTGGTTCATCCAACTATCACCCTTAACCAACAAATTCACTCCACCATCATTCCTAACCAATTTATAACTTCCAACAACATATGTATGACCATTCATTCATACCCAACCATCAACCTCCTTAATTAAACCATTTCACAATCTCTACAACCAACACAACCTAGGTTAGGCACTTATGGTTTTCCATCATCATCCCATGAGTTCTAATGCATATATCATACATAAATAATCACCATAAAGTAATTAAAGATGATAGACAAACCTCTCGAAGACCAAATCTTGAAAGACAACTTTGGGGTGTTATTGAGATTTTGGAGAAATCCTATGAAATTCAATCAAAATCATGTTGTAAATAGTGATTGAGAAGTGAAATCACCATGAAAACACACTTAAAAGCTTATCTTAGGAGTGCAATTTGGTGCCTTGGTCAAATTGGGGGTGTTGGGGAAGCCCTTGGCTTGAGAAATGTCTCAAAGTCCGTCATTTCCCGTCCTTAGGTGTATTTAGAGGCCTGACACTAGCGCGCCCGCACTAATCCCGCGCTAGTGAGGCAGAAGATAACTCGATTAGCGCGGGCTACTAGCGCTCCCGCGCTAAGACCGCGCTACTGACACATGCCCAGTAAAATGATCATAACTTTCTGTATACACCTCCAAATGATGAACGGTTTGCTGCGTTGGAAACTAGAATCAAAGAAATTTAATTTGATAGGTTATGGGTACACAACTCCTTATATAACGGGAGATATGATTTTATAAAGTGAGGTCTTGTGCACACTCATTTACAATTTCGTCTATTATGAAATTTTTCCAACTTCAAAAGTTCCCATTAGCCATCCGAAATCACCCCGAGGCCCCCAAGACTTCAACCAAAAATGCCAATACCTCCTAAAACATTATACAAACTTGCTCCAATCATAAAAACACATTCAACAACACTAAAACCATCAAATTTCCTCAAATCAAAGCCTAAGTTCAACCAAAACTTCCGAAACTCGCATTCGATCAAAAACCTGACCAAACGATGTCCGAATGACCTGAAATTTTGCACACATATCCAAAATCACCTAACGAAGCTACAACAACTCTCGAAATTCCATTCCGACCCTTGATTCAAAATCTCACCTATCAACCGGAATTCGCCAAAATTCAAACTTCACCAATTCAAGCCTAACTCTACACCGGACCTCCAAACTCAATTCCGATCGCGCTACTAAGTCACAAATCGTCCCCTGGAGCTAACCAAATCACCGGAATTCACATCCGAGCCCTCTAACAAAATAGTCAACTTCCGGTTGACTTTTTCAAAACAAGCTTCCCTTTAAGAGGTTAAGTGCTTTATTTCCATCTAAAACCAATCCAATTCTACCCGATCACCTCAAATACTGATATTGAAACATAGAAAAGCATATTGTGGGGGAAACGGGGTGGTAAATCATAAGACGATGGGTCGGGTCGTCACAATAGACCATTGTTAAACCTATGACTCATCTCCTTTGCTCTTATATCTCACCACCGCCGCCGCCACCGAAAATCATTATGCGGCGGCGTTTGATCTCCAAACCTTACCAAAATCGTGCCACAAACTCCTCCCAATGCCTCCATCTCAAATCCCCACTCCGTTCACCCCAAGCCCCTCCAAAACCCCTTCAGTTTTAGACTCAAAAGGGCAGAACCCTAGTGCCGCCCACTTTTTCCGGTGACAGCGCCGTCGCCAATCGACCTTAAACTAACACCCTTGAATCCCGTTTTTCCCCTCATTCCAAAACTCCAGTCCATCTCCTTCAAATTCTCATTGGATTGCTCGAATATTAAATCTAGGGTTCAAGCCCTCGAAGCCAAGTTCAAAGTCGTACCCAGGCATATCAGTTACCTGTTCTTGATGGAGAATAGATGACTGGTGTCATATTGGGGTTCAAGTCAGAGATTTGGGCCTCGAGTTCAAGTCGAGATGGTGAGTTTTCTCTTTTTCTTTCACTTTTTATTTCTTTTTCTGATTCTAGTCAACCTTCTTTCTTCTTTTCTTTTCTAGTCGAACTATCCTGATAATCAAACTTCTTCTCTTCTCCTCTGCTTCCCTTAGTCTGAATTCCTTAGTTTGAATTCCACCTAGATGTGTTCAAATTGGTAGCTGTTGTTTGTTTGTTTTTTGTTTTCTTCCTTTAAATCTGTTGTTTAAACAAATTGAGTTCAAGGCATGAATACTGTTTTTGTTTCCCTTATCATGTTTTATCATTAATTAGTGAACTTGACGTATTGACCTAATTAGATTACAAGAATGGTTAAAAAACAATGATTTTCTTCTTTATTATTCCAGTGATTGTTTTGGTCTTTTAGTTTAATCCTTGCTTCGATTTGATTTAGAATTGATCCTGTTTTGGTAATTAGTTTAGTCTTTGTTCGAATGCGTTCGGTATAGATTTTAATTCAGTAGCATAGGTTTTAATTTCTTTTAATTTTGTCCAATTAGTATTCAATTTTAATTTGTTACTATTGGTTTCTGTTTGTCCATGTTTGTTGTTATTTAGCTTTTAATTAGTTTGGTTATAGTTGATAATTTCAACCATGGTAAATTGAGACCAAGGGCCAAGGGTTAGTTTGACTAGGATTAGTAATTTCAGAATAAGGACAAGGGTAATATAGGTCTTTCAAGATAAGAATCTTGCAATAACTGAATTAGAAATCCCTAGAAGCTTCTAGATGGGGGTTCAATTTAGAATTTCAGGAACTTAATGCAGTAACTTGAGCAACAAGTCAGTAAATTAGGGACTAAGGAATAAAATCTAAAAATAAAAAAGGGGAAAGTGTGAGGGTGATCTAGAAGCTTCCCCCTGAAATTTGCATATAAAAGGCAACCCCCTTACCTTCATTTGGAGTTTTGGGGACAGATCTAAAAATTCTTCAAAAACTTATAGCCTCCAAATTTGAATTTGAACTTCAAAACTTCTCCTAGATTTGAATTCCTTCAAAAAAAAAACAGAAGAAAAAATACAGTAGAAAATTAAAATAATGTGCGTTGAAGCTCCTTTCTTAGATTAATTTGAAGTCTAGCCATAAATTTGAGCTCCTAGTTATTCCTGGTTCAATTTTCCAGCTCTTTTGGGTCTATTTCAGTCATTTTGGTCAGTCCATGGATTGATTTGGTGTCAAAATACATCCTGGGTTATTTTCTAGCTCAAATTGGATTTCAATCAAGTTGTTTTAAGTCATCTGGTGTTATGCTATCATTTGTGATCCAATCCTGGGTGTTTTGATATTATTTTGGGGTTGGAACTGATTTATTGCTGCTGAACTTGCTGTTTGCTGCTACTGACTGCTCTTTTTTCATTATTGTAACTTCCAGGTACACTTCATGAATCCAATATAATGTAGATATCGAATTGCAATACGAAATGAAGTTGTTGCACGATTTTGTTGGAGATTTGGTTGTTTAATGTTTTACATTTAAATATGTTCCTCGATTTAGCTAATGTTATTATTGTAGATAAGTATGGACTGTATTGGACTGTACAAACTATTTTAGATTCACATGATTATTCTAAATATATTATATTTTAGTAAGTGTTAGTTCGGCTATTATATGTTCAATTTCAGATTAAGGTGCTAATTAGTCATTGGAGTTGTATTTCAAGTTTGTAATTTTGCTTAGCTGTAGGGCGTTTATATACAGTCTGGTTATCTCTTTTAATTGAGGTTTCAGCCGAGTTAAAATGATTATTAAAAACAGGTACAAATAAATGTATATGTGCTAAGTTCAGCCAAACACTCCTTACGTATTTACACTTCAGTTTTGAAACCAAAATAGCATTTCTATATCCTAACTGAGTTCAATTATGTTAATCCAGTTGTCAAATCTTCTAGATAGTTGTAAATGTCTTCAATTTAGATCTGAGGTTCAAGTTTAGAGTTAAATCAATAATTGCATTTGAATTTGGAGTTTCTGTTATGTGTTATCCCAATTAGTGAGTTTCAATTGCTCTAAAATTGGTTTGGGCTTGTTTATGAGCTCAGGGCTGACAGCCCACACCATTTATGTCAGGCCTCACCGTTCCTGATGCAGGGTTCAATCCAGACCCACTGACTCTCCCAATTGGGCTAGGGTCAATTGGCACAGGCGGGAAATGGCCCACAGGACAGTTCAATTGTTCTAATATTTTAATTGGGCTGAGTTTAAAATTCAATGTTGAAGTGCCGAGGCTGGGATCCTACTTTAAGAGCCTTAGGAGTAATTCTAATAAAACACAAATTTGGGCTTTCGAATTAGGTAGCGGGTTCAAATTAAAAGGTCTTCCCTTTTGTTTGAATCCGGACTTGAACCTAGGGTCCGAATGTTATAACATTAATTAATTAGGGCCTATTAGAGAAAAATTAAATAGAGAATCGTAGTTTGCTTTAGGTTGACCTTAAATAATAAACTGAGGTGAGCCCCGCCAAACAAAGTGCATAAATTGCGGGGCCCTCTTTAAATGCTTATATTAAAATACTTAGAATTCAGGCGTGTCGTTTAGCGAATTTCACGGCCTCCCGCAAAGATGACAACACGTTAGCCACTTTAGGCGCACTTTTAATAATTTTAGCTTTTTAAATACGGGTGTGCATTTCATGCAACCCAAATCCGAATCCCAAAATATTGGATAAAAATGTGTCAAGGATCCGGGTGCATTTCATGTGACGTGATCCAAAAATACATTTTTAAACGACGTTCACTTTCTCAAAAATTGACTAAAAGCGGTAAAATTGTACTATAGGTTTTAACATGTATTAAGATCAGATTTTAGCCAAATGTAGCAGTTGAGCTACCGTGCTAGAACCACGGAACTCGGGAGTGCCTAAACCCTTCTCCCGGGTTAACAGAATTTCTTACTCGAATTTCTGGTTCGCGACTGTAATATAGAGTCAAACCCTTTCCTCAATTCGGAATTCAAACCGGTGACTTGGGACACCATAAATCTCCCAAGTGGCTACTCTGAATCTCTTAATAAACGAATCCCGTTTCGATTGTCCTTTAATTGGAAAAAACTCATTTTATTATGCCCTTCCCCGGGGTGTAGTAGCGAAAAAGGAGGTGTGACACTGTGAATTATGGGCTAGACTAGATGGGGTAATTTCAACTATGTTATGTTGTCGGACCCATAAGAGATAGGATGACGTGGGATCATCCCGAGTATATGTTGGGTAAGGTCATTTAGCTATTGATTGGTTTCTAGGACAACTCTGGGTACGCTCGAGGATGAGCGATTGTTTAAGTTGGGGAGGATGTGACGACCCGACCCATCGTCTCATGTGTTACTGCTCCGTTTTCCCCGTTTATTGCTTTTTCATATTTCATTATCGGTATGTGGTATGTGAGAGTTGATTTGGATTGGTTTTGATAAGAAATGAGGCACTTAGTCTTTTTAAGGAAGGCTTAAGTTGGAAAAGTCAATCGGACGTTGACTTATAAGTTAGAGGGCTCGGATGTGATTTTCGGCGATTCGATTAGCTTCGGGAGGTGATTTGTGACTTAGGAGTGCGATCGAAATTGATTTTGGAGGTCCGTTGTAGAATTAGGCTTGAATTGGCGAAGTTAGTATTTTGGCGAATTCTGGTTGATAGGTGAGATTTTGTCCGAGGGTCGGAATGGAATTTCGAGAGTTTCTGTAGCTTAAATATGTGATTTGTGATGTGTGTGCAAAACTTCAGGTCATTCGGACGTGGTTTGGTCGGGTTTTTGATCGAAAGTGTATTTCGGAAGTTTTTAGGAAACTTAGGCTTGAATCTGATGTGATTTAATGGTTTTAGTGTTATTTGATGTGTTTTAATGATTGGAACAAGTTCGTATGATGTTTTTGGATATGTTGGTGCCTTTGGTTGAGGTCCCGGGGGCCTCGGGGTGGATTTGGGTGGTTAAATGAGAGTTTCGAGGTGTGTTGTAGGTTCAGCTTTTCTGTCAGCTGGTATTTCCGCTTCTGCGGAAATGGACCGCAGAAGCGGTTCCGCAGTAGTGAGTTGAGGATCTCATAAGCGGTTCTTGGCCTGGTGGAGTGGTTTCGCAAAAGCGGAACATTGTTTGCAAACGCGAGTCCGCAAAAGCGGACTATAAACCGCAGAAGCGGTCTTAGGTGATTCGCAGAAGCGGATGTGGAGATGCAAAAGAGGACGTTGAGTTTTTAAGTAAGAACCGCATAAGCGGATTTTTGGCCGCAGAAGCGGTCCCACATAAGCAATAGCGGGACCGCAGAAGCGAAAAGGGCTGTTGGCAGAAGGGTTTAAAGGTTTTATTTCCTCCGCGAGCTAGGCATTATTTTTCACCATTTTTTAGCGAGCTTTGAGGCAATTTTGAAAAGGGATTCAAGGGAAATAATTAGAGGTAAGTTTCTTGGCCTAAATACACGAGATTATGTTAGATTTAACATGGAAATTAGTTGAAATTCATTAAAAAGCGGTAAAGCTAGGGCTTTAGTTTTGATATTTCAAATTGGGATTTGATAGGTCATTTGAGCTCGGATTTGGGAGTTCTTGGTATATATGGACTCGTGGCGAGACAAGGAATCCGGTAATATGAGTTTTGTAATTTCTTGAGAAGCGGACCCGGTGCTCGGGTTTTACTAGTTTTGAGATTTTTGCTATATTTTGATTGTTTTCGATTGGATATTGTTCCCTTGGCATAATGTGATGTGTTCGCTCTGATTTTGGTTAGATTCGACGCGCGTGGAGGCCGAATTGAGAGGCAAATGCTTCGCGAGCTTGAGATTTCGCCGGTTCGAGATGAGTAATACTTGTAAATGATATCCTGAGGATTTGAAACCCCGGATTTGCACATCATAGTGTTGTATTGTGGTGACTTGCACGCCAGGTATAAGCATAGGGTAGAGCACCGTTGGGGATTGTGACCTGGTCCGTTCCGATTGATGAAATTACTACGTATTTGGCTGAAACTACTTGTTATCATCATAATTTGGACTGATTGCCGTGTTTGGGCTTCGTTCCAACTATGTGAATCCTTCAGGGATTGATATCGCTGTTTTCGCATTATTTTTGCATACTATTTTATCTCGGTCTAGTGTTTTAATGTTGTGTTGCAAATTCGGCAATTTCATGATTTGAAAACTTAAATGATACCTTAGTAACGTTTTGAACTGAGAACTGTTATTTGAATATTTCCCTAGTGGCTTATGTGCATTTCTGGATTGAGCATGGATCGGGATGCGCATCGCAGCAGTGTTATATGTGCATCTCTAGACTGAGGATGGATCGGGTTGCGTGCCGCAGCGGTGTAATATTGATATTGCGCTTGGGTTGTAGGAGCTCCTCCGGAGTCTGAACCCTCACAGTGAGCGCGGATTCCTAAATGGATCAAGCTGCACGCCGTAGCGGTCATGTGCATTGCATTGCATTCATGCATTGGTTCATGTTTGTACTACGTGTCATGATATTCAGCACTCTCATTTCATTGGCATCCATGCTACTTCGTGCATTGTTTACCAGATACCCTGATGTTGTTGGTGGAGTGTTGTGCCCGAGGGGCTGACTTTTGTGCTGACTTGCACTATCTGATATCGCATTCATATGCTTGACTGTTGGAAAGGATATTTTCAAAAGAGGTTTTTAACTGAGCCAGATATTTTCTGAAAGATTTTTCACGGTTTTACTGTTTTTCTCAAAAGATTTGCACTGTCCCATATAGTAGGATGGAGTGTTTTTACGTGATTTCTTACCGCTCAGTTATTATTTACTCCTATTAGTCACTGAGTTGGAGTACTCACTTTACTCCCTGCACCTCGCGTGCAGTTATAGGTATTTGTTCATCCGGTAGCGGGTTATTAGCCGATGGAAGGTATACTATTGTAGCTGAGCAAAGTGACCGCCAGCGTTCACGGCACCGAACTTCATCTTTTGAACTCCAGATTTTATTTTATATATATTATTGGCCCTGTAGTGGTGTTCAGTCTTCTTTAGATGCTCGTGACTTGTGACACCCCGGTTGGGCTGTGTTGGGTGGTAAATATCAGTTGTTAATGCCATTAAGTCGTATTATTCATTCATTTATGTTTATTAACTGTTAAAAAGGGGCATTGTTGTTCTGTTGGCTGGCCTTGTCTTCATGAGAGGCGCCATCACGACCGGGTTTGGGAATTGGGTCGTGACAGTTTACGTACTCATACTACACTTCTGTGCATTTTTGTTGCATAGGTATACGTATCTCTAGCAGCCTACTGAACGTAGCAGCGCAGATGATTCTGGGACTAGGTGAGTTGCATCATTCGAGGTGACCCACAGCTAGTATAGTCCCTTTCAGTATATTGTATTTATTTCCTGTCTATTGTATTTCGGACGGATGTTGTATTTTATTTCCTTATTAATAGATGCTCATGCACTTGTGACACCGGGTTCTGGGAGGATCTTGGATTATTCAGTATCAAGTCTTTTATCGACTTCATGTTTATTTGGTAAAATTTTTATTATCTAATATTTAACGTATAAGAACAATGATTTTCGCAAATGCTAAAACTGGAATTTAATTATGCATTCTTGGTTGGCTTGCCTGACAGTGGTGTCCGGCGCCACCACGACCTTTAGTGGATTTTGGGTCGTGACACTCAGTATGTTAACGTAATATTTCAATAAATGGAGAGAGAAGAAACCAAAATTAAAAAGAATAATTTGTTAAAAAACTTATTTTGCCTATTTTTTCGCTTTTGGTTATCAAATTAGCCGATAAGTAACAGAAATAGACTAAAAAGTATAAAACTTATTTACGTATAAGTTGGATTTGCACAAAGATAAAATTTATTATATTTAACTATTTAAGTTCAAGCACAATTTATATTATTTATAATAAAACAAAAAGGGTAAATACTTGAAAAATACATATGCCTGGCTGGGATTTGGCTAAAGATAGAATTTTATTATATTTAGCTATCTAAGTTTGATACCAAGTATGATTAAATTATTTTTTATCAAAATAAAATGGCCAAGACTTGGAAAAATCTTGCCTAACGCACGGTTCTTAACATGGTTAAGAAGAAAAACTTGGAAACTTTGAAGGATTTAAGAAGAGTCATAATATTTAGGATCTTGTACATAGTTAAAATAAGAAAGTATTTAATAAATAAATTTTTAGTTGATTTCAAAGTCCAAATTATTAGGAAAATAATTAAATGACTATTTTGTCTAGTATGAACTCTATTTTTAGAGGGTAAAAAAGGCGAACGACATTTCGCTAAGGACCTTCGTGCTTTTACGAAATAATAATATCAAAGATACAGATAATACATACATTTAGGCCAGTGATATCAACAATAATGCCTAAAATTTTAAATGCATGATATACTAGAGATGAATACAAGTCCAACTTGGTGGGGGTGAATTTTAGGCAAAATATTCTTGGGAACGCTATTCCAATTCGTAAACCACCTTTTGTTGTGTATGTGATAAAATCCAAGATAAATATTGTTGATGAATGTGAAAATGCATAAGTTTATATTTATTTGGTTTTGCATTTTTTTTCTTGAACGTTAATCGTGCTTATAGAAGATGTGTGTTAGTAAGTTGTGTAGTGTTTTTTGAATTTTTTTGCTTCTCTTTAATGTTTCATTCCTATTCTTTCTCCCACACATTTAATTTCTTCTGTAAAGATTGCAATGATCGAAAGAGATTAGTTGTATTTCGAATATTTCATTTGTGGTAGAGTAAAAGAAACATGAAGTGAGCTTTAGCTTGTAGAAACTCTATTCTAGTTACATTTGTTTGAGTTATCTCTATGTCATGAGCTATATGTGGAGTGGAAAGAACAATTACACAAAGGATATATGGTCATTTTCTATTTTGTTTTTATATTTTGTGTTCAGTGTTATACAGAATTTTTTTTTCACTTTTGGTTTTAACTGGAATTAGTGTCCGTCAATATCCTTAATCCTCAAAAGCTGGTGATTGTGAAAGCTTAATGCTATTGTGACGACCTGACCCATCGTCTCATGTGTTACCATCCCGTTTTCCCCATTTATTACTTCTTCATGTTTCATTATCGGCATTCGCGAAGGATATTTTTTTGGCAAAGGTAAAATTTGGTCATCGCGAATGCGGGAGGACCCTCGCATTCGCATAGAGTAAAATATCTGGGCAGAAGGGTTTTATTATATTATTTCCTCCGCGAGCTAAGTCTATTTTCCACCATTGTTGAGTACCTTGAGAGCTTTTTGGGAGAAATTGAAGATGATTTCGATGGAAATTGGTTGGAGGTAAGTCTCGTGACCTAGAAACATCATTTTATTGAAGAATCAACCTTTAAATTCATGAAAATTTGAGTAAAAATTGGAAGAACTAGGGCTTGACAAATAAAAATTTGGGATTTGAGGGGGCATTTGAGCTTCGATTTTGGTAAATTTGATATGTATGGACTCGTGGAGAGACGAGGAATCCGGTGATATAAATTTTGTAATTTTTCGAGAAGTGAGCCCGGGGCTCGGGTTTTGCCAACTTCGTGATTTTCGATGTTTTTCGAGTCTTTTCGATTGGGTTATGTTTCCTTAGCCTATTGTAATGTATTCCTTGTGGTTTTGATCGGATTCGAAGCGCGAGGAAGTCGATTCGAGAGGAAAAGGCATAGCGAGCTAGACTTTGAGCCGGCTTGAGGTGAGTAATAGATGTAAATGATGACCTGAAGGTTTGAACCTCAGAATATCGAATCGTAACGCTATAGTGAGGCGAAACACGCGCTCTACGACGAGTTCAGGGTCGTTTGTGAATGGGGATTGTGACTTAGTCCGTCCCGAGTGGTACTCATACTGTGTTTTCGACTAAGACTTGTTTGATAATCATCCTACTTGGATTTCATTGATACATTTGGGCTTTGTGCTGATTATTTGCATCCTTCAGGGATTACTATCACTATTTTTCATGTTATTTGACATGTTAATGGATTTCAGTCCTAAGTACAAATACTGTTTTGAAATACTCAACCACTGTAACGACCCGATCGGTCGTTTTGAGTACCAGCATTTCGTTCAGTAGTCGGAGGCCATGAACAGCTTCATTTCGGGTATTATGACTTGTTCGCATGGTCGGAATTTAAATTCGGGAAGATCGGAGTTAAATTTAGGTGAGAATTCTCATTTGAGAAGCTTAAAGTCAAAAGAATGAACTAGGATTGGATTTTTGAGTAAACGACCTCGGAATCGGGATCTGAAGGTTCCAGCAGGTTCGTATGATGATTTCAGACTTGGGCATATGCCCGGAGTGGGTTTTGGCTAACCCTTGAGCGTTTTGGCGCCTATTGTGGAAGTTAGTATTTTAGAAGAAATTCTATAAGTTTGGTTTGAAGTGCATTTCGGTGTTATCAATGTCCGTTTGGAATTCCGAGACTGGGAGTAGCTCCGTATGGTGATTCTGGAGTTGGGAGCGCAATCGGAAGTGAATTCGGAGGTTCGTAGACCACTTTGAAGCCATTTGGCTAAAGATAGAAAGTTGAAGGTTTTTGGAGAGTTTGACCGGGGAGTTGACATTTTGATATCGGGGTCGGAATCAAATTCCGGAAGTTGGAGTAGGTCCGTAATGTCAAATATGATTTGCGTGCAAAATTTGAGGTCAATCGGACGTGATTGGTTAGGTTTAAACATCGAAAGTAGAAGTTGGAAAGTTCAAAGTTCATAAAGTTTGGATTGGAGGTCGTTCAATGATTTTGTTGTTGTTTGATGTGATTTGAGGCCTCAAGTAGATCCGTAATGTGTTTTGGGATTGGTTGGTATGATTGGTTGGGGTACCGGGGGCCTCAGGTGGATTTCGGGTGACTAGCGGATCAAATTCGGAGTTTGAAGAAGGGCTGGGCTACTGGTATCTGGTATTTCTGCTTCTGCGGAAATGGAACCTCAGAAGCGGCCCTCGCAGAGGCGATAATTGGATTGCAGAAGCGGTTTTGGCCATCAGTGAAGAGGACCGCAGATGCAGTCGAGTAGCCGCATAAGCAGAACCGCACCTGCGTTCGGTGAGTCGCAGAAGCGGAAGGGGGCAGCCTAGGAAGGTGACCGCAGAAGAGGATTTTTGTCCGCATAAGTGGGACTTTAGAAGCGGTCCCTGGACCGCAAAAGCGAAAAGAGCTGGGGGCAGATTGTTGTTTTAAAAATCAGATTTTTGGCTCATTTCTCTCATATTTTCATGACTTGGGTGATATTTGGGGAGCTTCAAGAGAGGTTTTTCATCTTCAACACTAAGGTATGTTATTCTCACCCATTATGAGTTGAATACATTGATTATGTATGGATTTTAGTATGTAAACGGTAGGAAATTGAGGGTTAGAGGAAGACCTAGAAAACTAGGGTTCTTGGACTTTGACCACGATTTTGGATATGGAGTTGAGACAAAATCGTATATTTGAGTTCCTAAGGTCATGGGTAAACCTTACTTTTAAGAAATTTCGGATTTCGGGCACGTAGGCCCGAGGGCATTTTGGTCATTTCACAAACGAAGTTGGGAAATTGTATAATTTGAATTGTTAGAAAGTATTTGAGTATATTCTCATTAGTTTGCCGTTGTTTGGCTAGTTTTGGAGCTTTGCGCGCTAGTTCGAGCTTTCGGAAAGATGTGAAGCGCCGGTTATGAGTCTCCGGAGCAAGGTGAGTCTCCTTTCTAATCTTGTGAGGGGAAATTTACCCCATAGGTGAAGTAAATGATTATGTGCTCCTATTTGTGGGGGCTACTTACGCACGAGGTGATGAGAGTCCGTGCGTAGCTACTATCATGCTATTGTCT
>MDKF010166650.1:0-28158 GCA_026770625.1 Nicotiana glauca | reverse complement strand
TTCCCCTCAATTGAAAGTCCTTATACTATTCTGAGATTATACAAGTTGTTTCAGTTACAGACCGACTCATTAATCATTAACTACAACCTAATCTCTTACTAATGAACTACTACCAAAATTAACAAAAATTAGTAACTTCTGAGGAGCTTAACAAACCTAAAACTCAAAAGCACTAAAATGATTAGGCACTATTAGGTGGCTTTCACCGCCGGCGGCGGCTCCGGCGGTATTACAGGCTTTAGTACGAGGAGGATAATGTTGGTCATAAGGTTTCGAAGATATTTGGACAATTTTATTTAATATAGAGATAGAGCCTGGACCGTTGGATAAGGAAAATGGAGGGCTCAGATTTAAGGACGTGAAACGGCGTCGTTTGGACATTAAGAAGCTGGACCGGGCAGGGGACATTGGGCTGGGTTGGTGTGGGCGGGTAAATAACTTGGGCCAGGCGAAAATAATGCAAAAATGGCCCAAATTTATTTTTCAATTAAGGCCTCATTTTTTAATTGTTTTCCTTTTTATTTCTCTTTTTTTCTGAATTTTCCTTGTAATTTTCTTCTTTTATTTTTCAATGTTTTCATTTGTGTTTATTTTTTCTGATTTTATAAAAATATAAAAATTAAAAGAAAGACCTAATATAATTCAAAGTTAAACTTTTTAACTCCTAAAATTATTTTAATAACTCCTAAAATTATTTTAAAAACTATTCCGTGGCGAATTCACAATTAAAATAATTAAAATACAAAAGTGAACTATTTTTGTTATTTTCTTCATTTTTGTTCTAACAATTTTAACTACTAATTGGCACTAAAATATGAAATTAAACCTAAATGCCAATGTATTTTTGTATTTTTCATTTGAATTAAAATGCACAAATAAAACGCAACAATTACCAAAAATGTTACAAAATTCACAAAAAATTATAAAATACTAAAGAAGTTGTTTTGTTTGAAATTTTGGGAATTATTGCTTAGGGCAAAAATCACGTGCTCACATCGGCTCTATCTAAATTAGCAACCTGTTCACGAAGAGATTCTCTATCATGCTCAAAAGATATATCATTCGGCACTATTTCCTCAACTAAAGGTTCTTGAAGAGGCTCAGAAGGTTCTTTGCCTTTAGAAGAGGATTTCCGAGTGAAAGAACCTCTAATAACAATGCCAGAACTAGAAGAAGGTGCTGAATCCCACCGCGAACAGACCCTAGGCTACGAAGTCTGCCTCCTCTATCCCTTCTATGTCTAACAGGAGCATTGGGGAAATTATCCAGAATTGAAACTTTTCTAGGGTTAGGGTTTGAAGATGACATGGTGGAAAAAGATGAATTAAAGAAGAAGCGAGTAGAAGTAAAGAGGAAAGTACTTAATAAGGTTTATGAAGAAGAAGACAAGGGAAAAAGGATTGAATCTGTATATAATAGCAACCGTCAAAGGCCAAGAAGTGTAATGATGGAAAGCCTATAATAAAGGCAACTATCTCTTCGTGAATAGTGGAGTTGAAGAGGCCTTGAAAAAAGGCTGCAAAGTTGCAGAGCTAATGGGAAAGTAACACGTGTGCAGTGGCATTAAATGGAAAAGACAACTGAAACGCCAGTGTTGTCATGACCTTGATTATGGCAAAAATTCTCTTTTTAATGAAGATCCACTTCCCAAATATTTAATTGATAAATAAATAAAAAGTGGAGGGACTATCTGTATTGGGAAAAAATTGAATTTATATATTGAAGATGACGTGTCATGACACATGTATTGGTCAAATGGTCAAAGTACGATAATCAATCAAGAGGCACGGGCAACAACATATATGGGAGAGAAAAAACTTAAAGAGACACGAGTCGCTACTCAAATAGCACGAGTCCCGTACCTGTTCGAATCATTTAAAGCCCAAAGATCAAAAGGAATTAGAGGAATGAATGTGACAGCGCATAAGAGGCCAAATTCAATATTAAATGCCCAATACGTTAGGGAATTTGTAGTTAATATGAATGATTGAATAACGTTTTTTTTAATATCATTTATTGCTCATAATTGCCTCATTAAGATAGAGGCATTATACATTCTCCTAGAATCAACTATAAAAGGAGAAGTTCTCAACATCTATAAGGACACGAAATACTATTGAGATAACACTGAAATACAAAACAATTTACTGCTTTATTATTACTCTCAAAAGTCTTTTATTATTTTTGTCTCTTGATTATCAGTAACCCGATTTTTCTATATTCTAGATTTGACTAAAAATCTATTTTTTGGTTAAACATTGACAACCCTTGACACATGACAAAATCCCACTGTAATGGTCAAGGGGTATCAAAAGTGACGGAAGATTGCAAGTTCCATTCCCTATCGCAGCATTGTTTCCATTTTTCTTAGTTTCTTATTTAGATTTTGACACCCCTTTGTATAAATCCTTGCTCTGCCATTGTTCGTGGGCGCTATTAGAAATGCATTTTGTTGTATTAAGAGAAATCATCTTCAGAATGCTTATGTTCTAATGAGAGTGCCATGTGTCTGAGAGAGAAAAAAAGAAGAGGAAAAGAAGAGGAGGAACAAAGAAGTGCATAGGTCAGGAGGAAGAAAGAGGAGGCGTCTAAAGTTGTCAAAGTAATTAAGGTATAAGTTAAAGAATTTTAAAAATAAGAATATAGGTTAAATAGGGACGACCAAATAAGGCGCCCGTTGCAATTTAAATTAACACCTTTACTAACTTCACTCCAAATATTGTCCAAACACAGTTGTATTAGCAAAGGGCGAATATCAAATAGTAAATAGTACTATCAATTTATTTGTCTAAATGCAATTAGAGGACTAAACACGATGGAACAATTCTGCCACCCTTCTGGTTCGTGTTGCCATATCATATTTTTATAATAATATAGATTAATTATCTTTAAAATAAAAACTATGAAGTGGTAAACATGAATAACATTATACGCTTTTGTAATTATTACTCCTTTCGGTCCGCAATAAGTGATTAATTTGTGTTTCTCTATTTTGGTCCAAAATAAGTATCTATTTATATAATTAATAAAAATATTCAATGTATTTTTTCAAAGTTACCCTTATATACGTATTCCTAAAAAGTAGTTTACTCCTCACATAATTATTATGTTGCAATATTTAATCAAAGGTAGTTTAGTCACACTAACTATTTTTGTCTACAATTTAGTATTTTCTTAATGGGTGTGCCCAAGGCAAATTAGCGGTCAATTGTTTTTTGGTTTTTTACAAATTTATTTTTAGTTTTATGACCCTACCTCTTTTTTTATACATGAAAAATTTATTTTTACACATAAGAGATCTAAAAAGGTTATTTTCTTAAATTTAAAATTGTGAAGGGCCATGATGTACAATTAACACGGTAAATTTATCACTTATTGTTGACCGGAGGGAGTACAATTTAAATGACTTCAACTAACTCCCATATCAATAGCAACTATTGTAAATAAATAGTTTTGTCATTCACAAGTTGGTGGAGATCAGTTACACATTCATTTGTGTGAGTTGGAAGTCAAATTCATATACTACAATAGTTAAAATGTGTTATGCAAGTTGTGCATTGTATTACATCTATTTATTTGGGTGTAATCTAATTTTCATGACCAGATTATTAAGCAATGTGTCTTAAATTCAACTGAAATCTCTGAATATAAACAGCGTTAGACAAAGGTAAAATATATATATTCATCAATCGAGGAGAGGTCCCAATTAAGTGCATTATATTACAAATCATGAGCTTTACAAAGGTTCTAATGGCAGTTTTCCTCACTGTAACTTTTTTAGCAAATGTAGAAGCTACTGGTGAGGAGGGATGGTCTTGCGAAGCCAAATGTGTATTTTTATGTTTCTCAAGTAAAAATCCATTTTGCCTTGATAAATGCATCGAACGATATTGTCATGCTCCCATTTCTCCGGAAGCTTTAAACTGTAATCGTGCTTGTTCAACTGAAAGTTGCTCCAAATTTAGAGAAGGTAAAATTCTCTCCTTAAATTTCTTTATTTTAACAATTTTATATGTTTGTAATTGATAAAATATTTTTTAATAATTTCTTTGTAGATCCGAAGTTAATGAGAAGCTGCTTGCAAGAATGTTCAACAAGATGTTACACCAAGAAAGGCGTGTAAATCTTATGCTTATTGTTATGCAAAAGCAAAGTAATGAAAAGATATTAGGACAAATACGATTTTAGAAAATAAACAAAATTAATATTTCTCCTTAACTAGAGAGTAATAGATTTAGTGTTTGTGCCTCCATCCCAGTTTCCCTTCTCGACAGTTGATCGTATTTTTTTGCTTTTATTTTTTACCGTATTTAATATGAAATGAAAGATTGTACTAAGCGAAGGTTCCAATATGAATTAAACCTAGAACATATTTTTCATCGACTGCGCAACTCTTTGATTTCACTCCGTGCGAGAACTTCTTTAAGTTTTGTTGAATTCGATGTTCCTATGTTTAGCATCAGAATTAAGATGTAACCGGTAGCTAACTTGTTCGTTATTTTTAGAGAATGATATTGTATAATCGCTCTTAAAATAATAGCTGAAAAATATATATTTCTTGTACATATATATATTATGTATGTTATATACAAAAATTAAATAAATTTAATACATTTTTTCCGCTACCGAACGTAAATAGTTTATTGCGAGGCTAAAAGTGATAATAACCCTTATTAATATGTCACGACCCAAGTTCTCCCTCCGCGAACCGTCGTGACGGACCTAATCTCTACAAGCCTATCATTTGCGGAAAAGGAAGAAAAACATAAAAGCTATCAACTAACCCGTAAATTTAAACAAGGAAATGAGATGCCGCTCGGCATATACAATAATCACTTTCAAAAAGTACATAAACTCTCCCAAAACTCGGAATGTCATAAGTCACAAGTACTCCTATACTCCAAAGTCTAATAGAAGAAGAAAAACAAGAAGTGTTTGACATGGGGTGGAATAGATAGGGACTTCGAGGTCTGCGGACGCGGTAGATATACCATGAAGTCTCTACTACTGGCTCGCCTCACTGATAATATAGCTGATAAGCGGTACCTGAATCTGCACACGAAAAATATGTGCAGGAAAGTGAATGAGTACACCACAGTGGTACCCAATAAATGCCAAGTCTAACCTCGGTCGAGTAGTGACGAGATCAGGTCAGGGCCCTACTAGTTTAAATATAGTGAAATAACCCATAAAAATATTACAAAGAAATAAATACGGAAATCTAACATGAATAGAATTCAATAAAAGCCAACAACTCAGAACACAGTAATAGCAACAAGGATCTCCACGGATACCATCCCGTAGTCCCAAACGTAAATGTACATAGGGATCTCCCGGAATACCGTTACATATTCCCAAAATAAATATGCAGTGCTGGGGGGGAGGGGAGGGGATCTCACAGAATACCGTTTCGTAGTCCCAAAGTAAATATGCAATACAGGAAAATCTCCCGAAATACAGTTCAGTAATCCCAAAGTAAATATGCAACTCAACCAATATAAAGAACAATCATAGCAAGAAAATCTACAGTTTTAATTAATTTCAAATCAATAAAACCAGGTAATTTCACTAAACATATTGCACAGAGTTCAAATAGAAAGTTAAATCACGCAAGCATGCTTCTCTAAGCTAAACAGGATAGTACATATGGTAATGTAATTCAACAAGGAGAAAAACAGGTTATGACTTAGTGAAAAACATATTTTTACAATAAATAGTCCGTGTACGTACTCGTTACCTCACGTACACGACGCTTATATATTAAAAAGTACCAAATCCTAAGGGGAGTTTCCCCACACATGGTCAGGTAAGCCACTTACATCGAACCAAGATCAAATCACTCCGTAATAATGCTCTTTCCACGAATATCTAGTACCGGATAGCCCAAATCTAGCCTAAACCAATTACATAACATAAATATAGCTACAAGAAACTATTCTAGCTTATGAAACCAAAGCTAGGCAAGAAATTTGAAAAACACCCAAAAAGCCTTCCGGGGCCCATATCTCAAAATCGGATAAAAGTCACAACTTATGAACATCCATTCGCTCACGAGTTCACTCGTACTAAAACTATCCAAATTCGATGTCAAAATCCCACTCAAAACCCAAAAATTTGATTGGGGAATTTTTCCTCATTTTTCAAACTTTCTCACTCAAATTCCTTATTTAAATGAAGAAAACAACAATAGATTAATTAAATATAACCAAATTCGAGTTAGGATTCATTATATCAAAGCTCTCTCTGAAAATACCTCGAAATTTCGCCTCAATCCGAGCTTTCTAAGTCCAAAAATGAAGATGAAATCAAACCCTCGCATTTATCCCTTTTTTGCCCAGTCAAACCGCATTTGCGGACCTCTCTTCGCACCTGCGGCACTGCACCTGCGAAAATTCCATCGCAGGTGCGGAAATCACTTAAGTCCTGAAGTCCTACATCTACGAGCAATGGGTCGCACCTGCGCGCCCGCTCCTATGAAATCTCTTCCACCCCTACGGCCATTCACCGCATCTACGGTTCCTTCCACGCATCTGCGGGCATTGTAGAAGCGGAAATAACCTCGCACCTGTGATCCCGACCTGGGCTGCAAAATTCCACTTCTGCGCTCTAAGTTCCGCTTTTACGGGCTCGCACCTGCTATGTCCTTTTTGCAACTGCGATTACACCATCACCAGAAAATCTTCAGCAATGGCCTAAGTCTAGTTTTCACCCTGTTGAGCATATGAAACACACCCAAGGCCCCCGGGACTCAACCAAACATAACAACCAATACTAAAACACCATACGAACTTAGTCGAGCACTCAAATCACATCGAACAACACTAACAACACAAATCATTCTCCGATTCAAATTAAAAAAAATAAAACTTCCAAATTAGACAACTAATGCTGAAACCCACCAAACCACGTCCGATTGGCCCCAAATTTTGCACACAAGTCATATTCAACACTTTGGACCTACTCCTACTTCGGATTTCGAACCCAATATCAAAAATTCCACTACTAGCCTAAAACTTCAAAAAATTTAACTTTCGCCATTTCAAACTTAAATGAGCTCGGACCTCAAAAATATAATCCGGACACACCTCAAAGCCCAAAATTACCTAACGGAACTAAGATAATTGACGGAACTAACATAATTGACGGAACTCCATTCTAGAGCCGTCTTCACACTATTCTGACTACGGTCCAAATCTTAAGACTTAAGCTTCTATTTAGGGACTAAGTGTCCCAAAACACTTCAAAAAAACCAAAATGAAACCTCCCGGCAAGTTAAAATAGCAGAAATAGATACAGGGGAAGCAGTTAATAGGAGATCAGGGATCTAACTCTCAAAACGATCGGCCGGATCGTTACATCCTCCCCCTCTTAAAATAATTGTTCATCCTCGAACGAGCATAGAGATATACCTGAAGTGGTGAATAGTTGAGGATAATGGTTGCACATATCCTGCTGGGTCTCCCAAGTAGCCTCCTCGGCCAGCTAACCCCGCTACTGAGCCTTATTGATACAATGTTCTTTGACCTCAGCTTTCGAACATGCTTGTCCAAAATAGCTACTAGCTCCTCAACATAAGATAGATCCTTGTCCAACTGGACTGAGCTAAAATCCAACACGTGAGACAGATCGTCGTGATATCTCCGGAGCATCGAAACATGAAATAATGAATGAACTCCTTCTAGGCTCGAAGGTTAGGAAAGCTCATAAGCAACCTACCCAACCTACCGCAACACCTCAAATGAGCCAATAAACCTCAGGCTGAGCTTGCCCCTCTTTCCAAACCTCATAATGCCTTTCATAGGCAAAACCCGAAGCAAGACCCGCTCTCCAACCATAGGTAGTCATCATAGAAAGGAAGTCTCACAATCTCACAGATAAAAACTCGAGCCAGCTGCTCAGAATAATAGGTAGTCATCATAGAAAGGAAGTGAGCTTGTTGAACAGAAAAATAGGAATTTTATTCAAAGCTTATTTTTAGAAGTACTCGGGCTACTGATAATAAAGAAAATTAATATTCTTGCAATAAGAAATAATAAAAATTAAAATATCCAAGTAAGCAGTAGAAAGCAAAAGTAAATAATTATATTCCAGTAGTAATCAACATGTCTCCATTTATACAATATTTATGTTCCTTATATAGCCATCTCTAAGTATAATTTTTTCCCCTTTCTGATCGGGTCATTACGAGCATTAGTGATATTAATGAAACGTTATAATTGGTAATCGTAACTGTTTCGGGAAAATTCTGTAAGGTTTGTAACCATTCATGCTCATTAATTGAAGATCAATGAATATCTCCTTTTTACATTCTTGGTTCATTTCACCGGTGCCTCTTTAAATCGCTAAATAGACTCGAGCAATTGTTTCTTCTTATCTTTTAGACGTTTTGCTCATACCTATTAAGATTCACGTCTTTTCAAATACTCTTCTCTAACTGTTGTTTTCTGTTGATCCACATGTCTTGCCATGTCATCCACATAACTAATTTCACGTGTAATATTTATTCTCTCCAATACAGATAGTACCCCCCTTCCCCACTTTCCAATTATTCAGCAATTGTATATTCAGGAAGTGGATCTTGTTTAAGGCAGGAATTTCTGCCATCATTTCCCAAGTACCATTATACCTTCTTCTGAACTGATCCGTCGTATGTCACTTCCATTAAATTCATATGACACGTGGCGATCATCGATTGGCTTTGCAACTCTTTTGCGGGTTGTAGAGATTTTTTGAGGCTACATCAGTCACGAACTGACAGTTTTCATAATGACGTTTCCATCTTTACCTCTTTTCTATAACGGTTGCTTCTCCTTATAAATACATCATTTTCCTTTACTTTCACGAAAATTTTTTGTTGGTGTTCTCTATCCACGTCTTGTCCATAAATACATTCTACTTCTCCATACATCTATGTCTTATTCATATTCCGATCCCCGTAAAGTTCTCACTATAGACGAACTTTCCCTTGCTTCTACCAGAAGTAGGAGAGGTGGTAGGTTATATAGTTTAGGATCAGTTTCTGTACGTGGTTCTTCTTCTCAATCCAGTTCTACTCCTCCATATTCTTCTAGAACTAGGGCTTCTTTTCCACATAGGTCTTCTACCCGAAATAGAGATTCTAGTGAACCAATTCGTGAATAATCTGTGGATGAGATCATCCCTGCTGAACTTTCCTTCTATTCTAATAGAGAATCGATTAGGCATCAAGTCACTTCCATGACTTCTCATGATTGTGCTGATGTTTACCTTTCCTAGATTACAGAGGGTTTGATTTTATGTTGTATGTAGAAATTACCATAGAAAATTTGACTTCCCAATTACGGTCCCTAATGAGAATCAAAGGATCACTTCCTTTAAATATGGTTTTTCCTTCATGTATACATATCCCTTCACATTAGGTTTTAGACCACCTATTGTCACACCCTTTTTTCTACCCCCAAAAGATATGTGTATCGATTTATGGGTTAAATAGTTTTTCCAATTAAAGTGATAAAAACTTGAGTGGGGATTATTTTATTGTTCAGAGTCGCCACTTGGAATTGATATTTCAGTGTTCCAAGTCACCACTTATTTGAATACCTAGTCAAAGGAAGTTTTGACTTTATTTTTATCAGTTCGCGAAAATAAAGTTCGGGTAAGGAATTCTATTGACCAGGAAAAAGGTGCAAGGCATTCCCCGAGTCTAATGGTTCTAGCACGGCTACATTATTGACTTAAACTTGGCATCAATTAATTTGGATAAAACTATAATTTTATTTGGTTCTCATGTTTTACCTATGTCCGCTTTTATTATTATAATTATTATAGAAAGATTTTAATAAAATTGTCCTGACATCGCCACGCAAGTGAATGTGCGACCGAGATGAATTTTATTTGATTTTTGTCATAACCACGCTATGCACGTGAATCCGCATTCATGACGAAGATTATTGGTACATCATTACTTTTTGCGAAAAATTATTACATTCAAAGAAATTAGTTTTAAAAATTATTAAAAAGTCAACTATCGCGCTACACAAGCGAATCCGCGATTTTAACAAAAGATTAACTAAATTAATAATTAACTAAAACTATTAGGCATGGCATGAGATTATTGAATTAATTTATCGAATATTAAAACATCACGCTACACAAGTGATTCCGTGAGTTAAAGTGCGCCTACTAATTGCCTAGCGCTTAAATTCATTAATTAAGAAAGAAATTAAATTATTTTAATTTGTAGTGGAGAAACTGATTTTTTATTAAAAATTAATTGTGAGACAAACATAGTATTGAAAGTTGGATCAGCCTTGTTAGCAAGTGAAAATGGGCCAGCTATGGAAATACACTTAGTGTTGGGCTGCTGAAATTATTTACAAAAGGCCCAGCAGCTTGTTAAGAAGATATGGGCCTGATAAAATTACTAAAGGGATATTAACCTTCCATTAAAATAGTTTGGACTTAATCACGCTGGCCTGGCCTAGTATTTCAGCCCAAAAAATCTTTTATTTCTATTTTTGCAAACCCACCACCCAATATTATTTTTGTCTATTTGGCCAACTAATATTTCTACTCATATATACCAACATGGCACTAAATAGACTACACACCTATTAGCAATATAAACACCTGGACTATTTAGTCAAAACTCAAAATTACGGCTACTACTAAGCATAAAATCAGCAAACCAATAATGTTTTTAATGCTAAAGAAAACTTAACTGTCATGGAGAGATTATGTTAACTATGACATTTGAAGCTACAAGTCATTAATTCATGAACCTTGGAAGTAAATAACAAAAATCACAATTAAACAAACATGGTTAAAAATGAAGTCTTTATATTTTACTTAACCGAATAAACAGCTTTGAATGTAAAGGGAACTTGAGTGACTTAACTAACTTCTATGATTCTGGCATATAATTAAAACATGAATAACAAAATTGAATAACATCCATTTCAAGTAAAACTATATCAACAAATTCAAAGAACCATGAGAGATCCATATCTTCAGTCATTCGATATCGAGAATCTGTAATACAAAAGTTCAAGGGTTACCTGATTTGGAACAAGATAAAATTTAGTAGTGAAAGGGTATAAAATCAGCAACAAAGACAGCAGAACCAACAACGAAACAGCAGTGAATCCGTGTTAAAAAAACTTAGAAATCTCACTAAAAGTAGTGATTCTTTTGGAGAAGGAACTCAAGAATCAAACTCTGAGACTCTTATATATTTTTGAAAGATTTTGAACTCTGAGACTCAACCAAAACTTTTGATTTTTAGCTTACTTTTCATGTGTTCAACTGCTAAAATTTTTAATATTTTTTGTATGTTTAAGCAATTAAAAAATGTATGGAAGTGTGATGGAGTCCCCTCTTTTAAATGAGGAAAGGGCAGCCCTTAAATAGGCAAAGAAAAACCAACTTTTTGGATAGATTTTGGTTCCCCAAAAATCTATCCAAAAAGAGACTGACTTTGTGTGCAAAAGGTAAAAGGACAGCCTGAAATCTGCTATAGCAGGAGCAAAGAGTCATTTCAGCCACTCTACTAAAAAGTAAGCTACTAGTACCCTATTTTATGATAAAATTATCTAAACTTCAGATTTTAACAACATCAATATCACCCTATTGATTTAAACTAAATCAAATATTAAGACATGTAATTAAACTCAACATATGAACTATGAACCAATATGAGCAAATAAAAATCAGCTATTAAAGCCAATCAGAAACGCTATCGCTGAAGCGATTTAACAAACCAATTAGACAAGCACAATCAAAAGTGGATTAAATAAAGAAACAAGACAGAACTTAATTCTAACTAAAATCCAAGAAAACAAAAAACTAATAACGGGACAGATGATTACGATTTTACCATATACTCGAGTATCCAGGCAATAACGATAGGCAGTGGTATGACTTCGAGAAAGCTTCTATTGTTGATATTCTCAAAACCAAAAACTTCGATGAATTCGAGTCCATTTTCAATGATATCAACAACACAACCTTGCTCGAGGCCGGTTTGAGAAGAGAAATGAGAGGAAGTGGTGGTTGAGGGGCGACAGCGACAATGGCGGATTGGCAGTGGCAACGGCGGATCAGCAGTGGGGGTGGTCGCCGGTGGTGGTGAGGTTATTTTGAGGTTTTGAGTTGGAGATATGGAAAGAGGGGGAGAAGAGGAGGCTGGTAGTGTAAAATTTTCGGAGTTTGAGGTGGTGGGAAGCAACAAGGGTTTCAGTTAATCTTAGATCTACGGAGATTGAGAGGGGTTATGGGGTTTTGGGGTTCGAATTCATAGAGAGGAGGTTCAGCGGAAGAAGTGGTAAAATTTTTGGGTAGATTGAAGGTTGGCCGCTACCGGTGGGCGATTTCCTGTGGTGGCACTAGGCGGCGCTGGGCCGACCTAGTAGAGAGAAGAGAGAGTGAGGAGAGGGGAAGAAAAAAGGTAAATAAGGCAAAATGGGGGCAAAATTTAGCCAAACTAGGCTTTAAATACCTAGGGTGGGAGATTAATCAGGTCCATTGGATTTGGGAGAGATGAAAGGCTGGGATTTAATCTCACCCACTTAACCAAATGACGTCGTTTTGGTGTCTTCCAGGCAGCCCATCCGGATTGGGTCTTGGAGCTACTGGGCCTACGATTTTGGTCTGATTTTTGGGCCAATTTTGACTTTAAAATAATTAACCCAATCCCTTAAAACTTTTAACAAACTAATTAAACCAAAAATAAAATTCAAAATCTATAAATGCACACAATAAAACTAGAAGAAAAAATAAAATGTAATGTAGGAAAAATAGAAAGAGCAAAAATTAGGTATTTACAGCTTTTCCTCTTTGCTCGAGAACATGAAGAGTTTTCATGCAAAGAAAGTGAATGCCATAGCTAAATTTTTGCTCGTCTATTACTCCATTGAAAGCATTTTTGAAAAAAAGTGACCGAACCTTGCTTCCGAGGTTGCCTACATATCCTTGGCTATAAAGGAATCAGGTCAGTGTAGTTCTGGAGAATTTGGTTTCTGGAACTACCAGACACTGGAGTTAAGACTGCTGTTGCTATTACTCTTACTGTTATTGCTTCTTACGTCAAAAGAAAAAGACAAGAGCACTACATATGTCTGCAAACTAAGAGCACAGAATTCCTATCTACGTGTCTTCTAGAGTCAAATCTTGATTCTTAACTTGCTCTATTGTGTTGACCTTAGATTAGATCTTGATTCTCTTTAAAGAAAAGTTCGTGACTCAATCTCGATTGCTTGCTTTCTGGATCAGAAATTGAGAAAGTGAAACTTGAGAAGCTGGGTTGTCAAGATGTTGTCAAAGTTAAAACCCAAACTATCCTGCGATCATCCTTCTGATAATAACTAAAACTCCAAGCTTCGATTGTAATAACTTGTGCTCTGCAGCGAGGCTTGCAAAGCCATCAAAGACGAACAAAACGAACAAAAAATTTCTGCCCCAGTTTGGACTGGGAAAATTTTGTGACTTATCAACGAAAGCTATAAACTATCTAATTTATTAAAATAAAGACATAAACAGTAGTATAAACTAGCTAAAAGAGATAAATTTGGTAACGAATGATTGCGTTACCAGGGAATGGTACCCTATATTACCGAAAGGAAATGTAACCAGGGGTTGGCACCCTATCTTACTGGAAGAAAATAGAATCAGGTGTAAGCACCGTGTTTATTGATAAAATGTTGAATCCCTCTAGGTGAAAAAGGTTCCACCTGAGTTAAACTGTATTAAACAACTTGAACGAAGAGTACTTCTACCCAAAACCATGAGCTGGATCCCCCCTAGGCGAAATGGTTCTACCTGAGTTAAGTTGTGTAAAACACCTTGAGCGAATAGTACTTCTACTCGAAACTATGAGCTGGATCCCCCTAGGCAAAAGGATTCTACCTAAGTTAAGCTGTGTAAAATACCCTGAGCGAAGAGTACTTCTAGTCGGAAACATGAGCTGGATCCCCCTAGGCGAAAGAATTCTACCTGAGTTAAGCTGCGTAAAACACTCTGAGCGAAGAGTACTTCTACTCAGAACTATGAACTGGATCCCCCTAGGCGAAATGGTTCTACCTGAGTTAAGCTGCGTAAAACACCCTGAGCGAAGAGTACTTCTACTCGGAACTATGAGTTGGATCCCCCTAGGCGAAAGGATTCTACCTGAGTTAAGCTGTGTAAAACACCCTGAGCGAAGAGTACTTCTACTCGAAAATATGAGTTAGATCCAACTAGGTGAAAAGATTCTACCTGAGTTAAGCTGCGTAAAACGCTCTGAGCGAAGAGTACTTCTACTCAGAACTATGAACTGGATCCCCCTAGGCGAAATGGTTCTACCTGAGTTAAGCTGCGTAAAACGCTCTGAGCGAAGAGTACTTCTACTCAGAACTATGAACTGGATCCCCCTAGGCGAAATGGTTCTACCTGAGTTAAGCTGCGTAAAACGCTCTGAGCGAAGAGTACTTCTACTCAGAACTATGAACTGGATCCCCCTAGGCGAAATGGTTCTACCTGAGTTAAGCTGCGTAAAACGCTCTGAGCGAAGAGTACTTCTACTCAGAACTATGAACTGGATCCCCCTAGGCGAAATGGTTCTACCTGAGTTAAGCTGCGTAAAACACCCTGAGCGAAGAGTACTTCTACTCGGAACTATGAGTTGGATCCCCCTAGGCGAAAGGATTCTACCTGAGTTAAGCTGTGTAAAACACCCTGAGCGAAGAGTACTTCTACTCGAAAATATGAGTTGGATCCAACTAGGTGAAAAGATTCTACCTGAGTTAAGCTGCGTAAAACACCCTGAGCGAAGAGTACTTCTACTCGGAACTATGATCTAGATCCCCCTAGGCGAAAGGGTTCTACCTAAGTTAAGCGGCGAAAATGGGAGGTATGGACAGTAGTGATGCATACTGAAAAATAAAAGAAAATGGAGATTTTAAGGAGCTTACGTTTGGTGACATTCGTTCTTTTTGTATCGCCATTCTACACTGCTTTGTTCCTGCTTCCAACAAAGAAAAGTTTAGGAGTTTTCAAAGTGGTGGTTGGTTTGTGGCTTGATTCCTTGAGTAGTTTGATTCACGACCACTGCTGTCGAAGAACCAATTCTTTTAGCATGGTACCGAGTTGCTTGACCGCTTTGTATCATTTTCTGGAGGCCTTGGCTTTCCAGTGTCGCCCCTAACTGTTTCATACCAAGATGTCCATGGTGCCGCCACCCTGGTCTCTAAGGCAAAAAATTTTTTCTTTAAAATCAAACTTAGTTGTTTTGAACCCAGTATCAGTTTGTGTCCGTAGTGCTTATCAACTTTTCTCATAAAGCGGGTCTTGCTCATGCGAGTTTTCAGTTTCTTTGAAACACTTTGTTCCTTTTATCAAATGAGATCTCAGATGGATTCGTGCCTTTGTCAATGCCATATATGCCCCAAATTGTGCTTGATATTACGGGGGAATTGTAGCTAGTTTTGCAACCATTTATTTGCTTTTGATGCACGATTAGACCGAAATGAACTCAAAGAAAAATTATGGGTAAAAACAGAATGATAATTGAAAGTGAAAAAGAATTGTGTTTAAACAAAAGGTGTCCCTTTCGGGGAAATGAATGGGGAGACTTAGCTGGAGGTATGTGCCGACTTTAATGAATGATGAAATTTATTTTGGACTGGACACCTGATCCGTCTAAGCTATCTAATTCTCAAAATCCGCCGCAAACGTTCATCTTGAATTTGTCTTGCTCGTGCTCATGCCGGAGAATCGAAGACCCTCATTTTGGCTAGTAGCGCCTTTCGCAATTTTTCACTAACTAACCTCTCTCATTTCTCTACTAACCATCGCCTTATGGTGCCCATCTAGGTTTTTACCAATAAGACTCTTTCATTTCTCTGCTCACTGTCGCCTTATAGTGCCTGTACGGGTTTTCACTGATAAGACTCTCTTATTTTTTTTAACTAAGATACTGCATGAGGGAGGTTTCCCAACGCCCTTGGCATGAGGATTTCAAACATTCTAAAAAAACATCGATCAGAAGTTCTTGAAAGGTAAAAAGGCGAAATGAACCTTGAACGAAATTACAACTTTTGGAACCATTTTTACAGAAAAATCGTGAAATAAAACAAACTTCTGCCCTAGTTTTGGAGTATTGGGAATATGGATTTTTTTTTTGATGGGACCGAACCCAGGGTAAGGCTGCCTACGTATCCATTCGGAATTAGGCTGGACGTAGTTTATTGACTCAGAGATTTGTAGTTTGGCTATTTTACAAGTACACATGTTCTAAAAAGTGAGAAACAAAGAAGACAAATACTTCCCAAAAGGATTAACAAAAGGGTGACACCTATTTGGAATAGCGAGCAAATGATAGCCTTCGTCACTTCGATCTAAGAAAATCAATGCGTGAAAATTCTACATTGGGTATATATCAAACATAATATCTTTTGACTGCATCTGCGTTAATAGTTATGTCTGGTACCCGTCCTTCTTCATCAACCAAGTGCAAGGCCCATTTTGGTAACACTTTCTTGATGATGTAGGGTCCTTACTAGTTTGAGGAAAACTTTCCTTTAGCTTCTACCTGGTGCAGAAGGATGCATTTCAAAACCAGATGGCCTACCTCAAATTGCATGTGCACTTTCTTATTGTAAGCGCGTACCATTCTTTACTGGTATAATTGGTCGAAACACACTGTTGCAGCCATTTTTCATCGATCAACATCAGTTGTTCTAATCGGGTCTTGACCCACTCAGTATCTTCAATCTCTGATTCCACAATAATTTGGAGAGAGGGAATTTCGACTTCAGCGAGTATTACAGCTTCAGTTCCATATAGAAGTGGATACGGAGTTGCACCAACAGATGTGCGAACAATCATGCGGTATCCCAAAAGAGCAAAAGGTAACTTTTCATGCCATTTCTTGGAATCTTGGATCATTTTCCTAAGAATCTTGTTGATGTTCTTGTTTGTCGCTTTAATGGCTCCATTGGCTTTTGGCCGGTAAGGGGTAGAATGGCGATGCATGATTTTAAATTGTTCGCATACCTCCTTTATAAAATGACTATTTAGATTGGCTGCATTGTCAGTGATAATGGTCTTTGGGATACCAAAGCGACAGATGATGTTGGAATGAACAAAGTCTACCACTGCTTTTTTGGTGACTACTTTGAAAGTGACGGCCTCCAACCACTTGGTGAAATAATCAATTGCAATCAAACTGAAAGGCCATCTGAAGCCTTTGACTCGATTGGCCCAATAACATCCATTCCCCAAGCAACGGAAGGCCAAGGAGAGGACATGGTATGCAACTCTGAAGGAGGCGAGTGAATCAAATCACCATGAATCTAGCATTGGTGACACTTGCGAACAAAACTGAAGCAATCTCGCTCCATAGTAAGCCAATAATACCCTGCCAGCAGAATCTTCTTCGCCAAAACATATCCATTCATGTGAGGTCCGCATTTCACTCACGATCCGCTCTGCTTCTGTAGCATCTATGCATCTTAACAAATTTAAATCTAGGTCCTCTTGTATAGAATTTCCCCATTCAGGAAGAAATCACTGGCGAGCCACCTTATAGTTCTTTTTTGATCTCCTTTAGCATGATTTGGATATTCTTTTGTTTTCAGGAATCATTTTATGTCATGACACCATGGTTCACTATCTGGTTCTATCTCAATTGTATTGCAGTAACCGTGTTGATTCTGAACTTGGATTTCTAGTGGATCAAAATGAGCGTTGCCTGGATAAGGGAGCATAGAGGTTAAAGTAGCCAAGGCATCGGCTAGCTCGTTGTGAAACCTGGGAATGTACCTGAACTTGATGGATTTGAATCTTTTGCTCAAGTCTTGCACACATTGTCTATATGGAATAAGCTTGATATCTCAAGTCTCCCATTTTCCTTGGGCTTGCCAGATAAGCAAGTCAGAATCTCCCATAACCAATAGTTCATGCACATCCAGATCGATGGCCATTTTCAAACCCATGATACAAGCTTCTTATTCTTCCGTATTATTTGTACAGAAGAACTGAATTCGGGCCATTGTAGGGTAATCGTGTCCAATATGTGAGATGAGGATTTCCTCATTTCCAACCTCCTTTGATATTGACAGCCCCGTCAAAATACATTTTCCATAAAGGGTGATCGTCTGGAACCACTTCCTCTATTGAGTTGACCTCTTCATCTGGGAAGTGTGTCCTAAGTGGGATGTACTCATTATCAACTGGATTTTCTGCCAAATTATCTACCAAAGCCTGTGCTTTTATCACGGTGCGAGTGACATAGACGATGTTAAACTCTGTGAGCAGGATTTTCCATTTTTGCAAGCCTGCCAGTAGACATTGTCTTTTGGAAGATGTACTTCAAAGGATCCATTATGTATATGAGGTAAGTATGTAGGCCAAAAGATAATGTCTCAGCGTCTGAGCGACCCAAGCCAAGGTACAAAATGTCCTTTCTAAAAGGGTGTACTTAACCTCTAATTGGTGAACTTTTTGCTCAAAAAATAGCTTGTATGTTCCTTTTTGCATGTTGCAACATGTTTCCCCAAAACCAATCCAAAGGAATTATCCATCATCGATAGATATAAAACAAAGTCCTACCAGGTTCAGGCGGGACCAGTACAGGGGGTTTTGACATATAATCTTTGATCCTATCAAAATCTTTTTGGCAATTGTTTGTCCACCTAATAGCGGCATCCTTTTTCAGCAACTTAAAGATGGGCTCGCACGTGGTTGTGGGCTGAGCAATGAACCTACTGATGTAGTTCAACCTCCCGAGCAAACTCATGACTTCCTTTTTGTTCTTCGGGGGTGGTAAATCTTGAATAGACTTTACTTAGATGGATCCAATTCGATGCCTCTCAAGCTGACTATAAAACCGAGGAGTTTCCCAGATGGAACCTCAAATGCACACTTGGCTGGATTAAGATTAAGGTCATACCTTCGAAGCCGTTCGAAGAACTTTTACAAATCACACACGTGATCAGCTTATGTCTTTGATTTTATGATGACATCATCGACATATACTTCAATCTCTTTGGGCATCATGTTGTAAAAAATGGTGGTCATGGCCCTCATGTAGGTTGCCCCTGCATTCTTTAAACCGAATGGCATGACCCTGTAACAATAAGTACCCCATGGCATGGTGAAAACGGTCTTCTCTCCATCATCCTCATCCATTAGAATTTGGTGGTACCCAGCATAGCAATCCACGAACGATTGTATCTCATGTTTTGCGCAATTATCTACAAGAATGTGGATATATCGTAAAGGAAAATTATCCTTTGGACTTGCTTTGTTCAGGTCCCTATTGTCAACACAAATTCTAGTTTTTCCATCCTTCTTTGGTACATGCATAACATTTTCCACCCAAGTGGTGTATCGGACAGCTCTGACTACATTGGCGCTCAGTTGCTTCATTATTTCCTCTTTGATTTTGTCACTCATGTCAGTTTTAAATTTTCATTGCTTTTATTGGACTGGTGGAAAACCAGGATACGTGTAAAGCTTATGAACCACCAGATCTGCACTTAAACTCGACATATCATCATAAGACCAAGAAAACACATCTCTGTATTTAAATAAAAGTTGAATCAAGGCATCTCTGGTTTTTATTCAGTGTGAATGCTTATCTTCATTTCTCTAACTTCTTCAGGACTTCCGATATTAATCAGCTCGGTTTCATTGAGGTTTGGCTTAGGCTTGTTTTCAAATTCTTCCAACTCTCTTTTTATTTCCTCAACAACCTCATCTTCATCATATTCAACCTCTTGATGCATTATTTCAATATTAGATAGCTTTTTACGATCTGGGCGTGATTTTTGCATGCATTTCATGTTATTAAAGCCGGCATTAACAAAACTGAAATAGAAATAAAATGACAGGAATTAGGAAAAAGAAAATATAGGAAACTGAACTGCATTTTAAATTGGAAAGGATAGAAGGGTTAACATCAAAACAAAAAAAATCATACTGAGATGTTTGGATTACAACCCTGAAAGTAACCCAAAATACAAAAAAGGAGCTGCAAAAGCAAACTACCAAGAATTCTTCCTTGTTGGGAGAGGAGTTGCTTCCCAGTTGGTGAGCATGGTGTCTGGGTCAATTAGTTGCATATCGGCACGACTAATGCCTTCACTAACCTGGATCATATTCACTTCAGAAAATATCTCGCTGAAGCCATGGCAAATTTCATCAATGTTTACATGCACCGAGGAATTTTGACCCTCTCGGAGTCGTGGCTTGACAAAAGTGTAGAGAATATGAGGGATAGGTTGTTGCAAGACTGATCCATACTTTTTGTGGTGTTTGGATTTGTTTTTGTCTGCTTGTGTTGGCCTGAAGTCTAAGCCAAAAGTACCCTGGTTACCGAATGGAGAAATAGGCTTCGAAATTCCTTGCAATGATACCCCCCAAGCCTTTTCCTGGCTCATAACCTTAGCTCATCATAACTACAGCCACCATTACAGATGTAGTAGAAAGACAAGGATGCAGAATGGGATTTCCTTCCTCGACATGGTCCACAACAACCACTTCAAAATCCTGATAGATAATGGACTCGGACCCTTCCTTGGCCTCAATACAGGGGATTAATGGGTCTTTATAAATGGAAGACTCGTCTTCTCCGTGAACAATAATTTCTTGCCTGTCATGTTCAATTTTGAGCATATGATTCAAAGTGGATGGCATAGCTCGGGCCGTATGGATCCATGGCCTTCTAAGAAGAAAGTTATAAGAAGTGGCCATGTCCACTACTTGGAAGACAATCTCAAAGGAAGCTAGCCTAATCGTCATGTTGAGGTTGATCTCTCTAATGGTATATCTTGCTGAGCCATCAAAAGCCGGATGCGAACATTGTCGGATTATGTCTGTATCGATCTTCATGCTTTGCAAGGTAGAGAGAGGGCATACATCTACACTTAAGCCTCCATCATCTATGACTCGTTTTACATAATGACCCTCAAATATTTGACCATCAAGTTCAAAGCCCTATTATGCCCGGCTCCCTCCTCGGGAAGTTCATCATCAGTAAAGGAGATTATGTTCACCTTAAAAAATATGTTAGCCATCTTCTCTAACTGATTCAATATGGTCTCCTCTGAGATATGTGCCTCGTTCAAGACCTTGATTTGTACACGAACATGCTCTTTGGAATATAGGAGCAGAGATAGTAGAGAGATTTAAGCGGGAGTCTTTCTTAGCTTGTCAATGATTGAGTAATCATGAACTTTCATCTTTTTGGAAAACTCTTCCGCATCTACTTCAATGACTAGTTTCTTTATTGGAAAATGGCCTTCCTTAACTCTTCTAGAGAGTAACATCTCCCTGATCAAGTCAAACCTCCAGTTTCCCCCACTTCCTCTATGATTTCCTTGCCTTTGTAGGCCATCACCGTTTTGTTATAGTTCCAAGGAGTGGTTTTTGTGTTGGTTACAGGGGTTGCATCGCAGGTTTGATTACGATCAGCTCTGTTTTACCTTTCGTACCTCCCTGCTTCTCCCTTTTGATGGGGTGGCCTCTAAGTACATATAACATTGGGATTGGAACACTGGAATGAAATTCCAACCTCGAGATCTTTGGAACAAATAAAGTTGCCTTATTTGAGCTCTGGGCACTTTCACAATCAATGGCACATCTCGGCTGGGACTTACTTCTAGAACTGCTCCTTCTTGAATTGCACCCGCTATCATTTCTGCTCGACTGATCGGCTTGTATTCTTGGCCTCGGCCAATCATTCCAACAAAATGAACATCATTGTGTGCTGGAAACGGGTTGTTTGTCACGTTAGGAGGGTCCTCGCCATTCGTCACTGTATTGGGGGAAATTATATTTATATATAAATGAGACATGTCAAGATACATGGATTGGTCAAATGCAATGAATCACAGTTAGTCATGAGTCTGGAGTTACAACAGATACGAGCAAAGAAGGAGGAAGAGGAACGAGACATCAGATAAGTAACACAACGCCCGTACCTATTTAAGTCATTTATATTCGGGAATCAGAAGGAATGAATCAAATACGGCATTTAATGGGAATTAGAGAATTTATTTTGAATGTAATGATTGTGTAACATAGAATTCAATGTCTTTAATTACTCATAATAGCCTCATTATGATTCAGGCAAAACGTATATTCTCAATGGTACCTATAAAAAGGAAATATATGATCAGTTCTAAGGACACAAAACTATTGAAATATGCATTGGTATTATTTGTTTTTCTTGATTATCATCTTACTACCCAGAATTATTTCCTTTTATTCATTTTCTTGATTATCAGTAACCCGAGTTCTTCTAAATTATTGCTTTGACCTTGAAAACCATTTTTCGGTTAAACAGTTTGGTTATGTTACCAAGAATCTGATAATTTATTTCCTCTTTTCTTGACTTTCCTTGTTGCATCACTATGGCAAACAAAAATTATGACACTCAAGGAGACCAAGAAAATCGAACAAATCAACAACTTCATGGAGATCTGCAGGATAATAACGCATTAGTTCCTTCTCCACGAGGTTCTCCATGATGGTCTCGTGAAGGCAATCCTGAGGGATCTCATACATATGGACAAGCTCAATTTGAAAATGTGGAAGCTATGGATGAAGCTTTACAAAAACTTATCTCCACTCGGGTCAATAAATCTCTTCAAGCTTTTGTCAACTAACTACCTGTTGTTCCACCCACATCTACTCCAAATAACAATACTCTGGAGAACCCTCGTTCTGGGCTAATTAATTCAGGCAGGCGGAGGAACCCCCAGCGAGACATAGGAGGGAGAACCAGGTAATTTAGTTAATCCTAATTTACAAAATCTAGTACTAACATTGTAGAAACAGCTCAAGGAGCAAAATGACCGAATAAAGCAAATACTCGGGGTGTCGCCCGTGATCAAAGGGGTAGATATGGATAAGTATTCTCAACAGCCCTTGAAGCCAAGTGCTACTCCTCTCCCAATTCCAAAGAAGTTCAAAATTCCTGATATACCAACGTACAATGGTACAACAGACCCACGAGACCATGTTACTGCTATTACAACAAGCATAAAGGGCAACGATTTGACTAAGCAGGATATTGAATCAGTCTTAGTCAAAGAATTCGGTGAAACGCTCACTAAAGGAGCGTTAACATAGTATTCTCTTTTACCTGAAAATTCTATAAATTTTTTTGATGAGCTTGCAGATTCTTTTATCAAAGCACACTCGGGAGCTCAAAATGTTGAAAAACGATCGAAGATATCTTCTAGATCAAGTAAGGAGACTCTGAACTACTTAGAGAATTCATGGACAGATTTCAACGTGAAAGAATGACGTTGCCACATGTACCTGACAGTTGGGCAGCCATAGCCTTCACAAGAAATTTGAATGAGAAAAGTTCAGAAGCTATGAGGCGACTCAAGGAAAGCCTCTGAGAATTTCCAGCAACAACATGGAATGACTTCTATAACAGATACAGTACAAAGATGAGGATTGAAGAAGATATTATTTTACGACATAAAAAGGAAGAAAAAGTAAGCTCAAGACATGTAGAAAATGAAAAAAGATCCGGTAAAAATAGGTACGATCCATTCATGGGACCTGCGGGAAGAGACTCACGATCAAAGTAGGACATTTAAAGGTACGATCACAGATCGAGGAATAAAGAGTTAAGCTCGTCTTCAAGATTTTGGAATCATCGAAACATACGCAAGTCACAAGATGATTATAGGGGTCTGAAGGCAAGGTTTGGTGATTACAATTTCAACGCGAGCACTTTTGAACTCGTAGCTATTTTAAGAAGCATGGGAGATAAGGTACGGTGGCCAAAGGAGATGTGATCAAATCCAAACAGACGAAACCCTGATCATTGGTGTGAATTTCATAACGATCACGAGCATAAAATAGCAGATTGCAGGTTTTTTCAAGGTGAAGTTGATCATTTGCTAAAACAGTGGTATCTCACCGAGTTATTCAGTGAGAAAGGTAAACAAGCATACATGAAGAATAGGCAGAAGCCTCCAAAACTGCCTTCACCCAAAAGAACTATCAACATTATAAGTGGGGGTGAAGATATCAATGGCGTATCATATACTACAACAAATAAGATTTCCAAAGTAATAATTACTCACGGGAAGCGGCTGCGGCATGTATTGGAAGAAGAAAACATTACATTCAATGATGCAGATGCTGAGGTTGTATTAACTCCACATAACGACGCATTGGTAATATCTTTACTTGTACATGACACTAAGGTAAAATGAGTTTTGATTAATCCAGGTAGTTCTGTGAATATTATTTTAATATGAGTATTATGCGAGATGCAAACAGAAGATAAATTGGTTCCAAAAGTGCATACTTTGTTAGGATTTGACAACTCCAGTGTTGTAACGAAATGGGAGGTGATACTTACCACACTCGTAGAAGGCATTGTTAAAGATATCAAATTTCAGGTAGTAGATAAGGAAATAGTTTACAACATGATTCTTGGCAGGCCATGGATCCATGACATGGATGCTATTTTATCAACCCTGCATCAAGTCATTAAATTTCCATCGCCATGGGGAATATGTCAAATTAGGGGCGATCAACAAACATCCAGGAGCATCAATTCCATGGTATATTCAAGTGTTAAGGGTGAAGGAAAATAGAAATTACAGAATTCAATTGAGGATAACATGGCGTCAACCTCAACTAAACAAGGTCAAACATATGTGGATTCAAGACCTGATACCATTCAAGAACAAGAAGAAAATAAAAACATCAAAACCACGATAGAAGAGTTGGAGGCTATGGTTTTATTTATGCACTGGCCAGAGAGAAAAGTGTATATAGGAGACAATCTTAGCCCAGAGGTGAAAGATAAGTTGATTGAATTTTTAAAAGCTAACATTGATTGTTTTGCTTGGTCCCATTCTAACATGACAGGGATACCACTGTAGGTGACGAATCATAAATTAAATGAAGATCCATCATATCCTCCAATCAAGCAAAAGAAAAGAAATAATGGAACTTTCAAGAATCGGGTGATTCAAGAAGAAGTCCAAAAAATGCTAAAAATTGGTTCTATTCATGAGGTAAAGTATCCTAACTTTTTAGCTAATACTGTTGTAGTTCCAAAGAAGAGCGGTAAGTTGCGAGTTTGCGTAGATTACACAGACCTTAATAAAGCTTACCCGGAATATTCTTTTCCACTACCGCACATAGATTAATTGATTGATGCAACTACAGGTCATGAACGTTTAAGTTTTTTAGATGCATATTCAGGGTATAATCAGATTAAAATGGATCCAAGAGATGAAGAAAAACTTCCTTCATTACAGATAGGGGGCTTACTGTTACAAAGTAATGCCCTTTGGTCTAAATAATGCAGGTGCAACGTATCAGAGGTTAGTTACCCAAATGTTTCAAGGACCTTTAGCTAAGACTATGGAGGTATACATAGATGATATGCTCATTGAAACTCAACATTTAGGAGATCATATATCACATATGTCTAAAGCGTTTAAAATTTTGCAGAAATATAATATGAAGTTAAATCCTGAAAAATGTGCATTTGGTGTGGTATCAGGTAAATCTTTAGGTTTTCTTGTTTCTAACCGTGGTATTGAAGTGAATCCTGCACAGATTAAGGCCATTGAAGAAATCCCAGATATACTTTCAAACAAGAAAGAAGTTCAAAGATTAACAGGTAGAATTGCAGCCTTAGGAAGATTCATTTCTAAATCATCACAGAAATGTTTTAAATTATTCTCAGTCCTTAATAAGTAGGACCAATTTGAATGGAATGAAGAGTGTCAACAAGCACTCATGAATTTGAAAACATACTTATCAAATCCACCTTTGCTAGCCAAACCAAAGGCTGGGGAGAGACTTCTCATTTACCTTGTGTTGATACCTAATTTTTTCCTATATAATTTTTATAGAAAAATTGCTTTCCAAGTAACATGCACATTCTATATAAGTATGTCCAAGTGTTTTGGTATTTTTTCCCTAATTTTTAAAAGATTTCAAAATCAATTTATTGTTCATTCTAGTTGTACAAAATCAATAACTATTTCCAAAATCATCAATTTTGGTGAATAATTTATTTTATTCCCATATTTATACCAAAATATAGTTAATGTAATTTTTATATATTTTTACATATTCATTTGGTATTTTTAAAGCTAAATTGCATATAATTTCAATTCTAGCCTATTTTAAGATTTAATAGTATTTTATAATTATAAAATTGGTTCAAACATTTATAAAATAATATTTATGTATTATTAATTGACTCATTACCTTTAATTTATTTTCAGAAATCCTTTACTATTTTTTTAAAAAGGGAAAAACTGGAGATTTAAAAACTGGTCTCATTTCATTTCAATTACAGCCCATTTGATATTACAATTATAGCCTAAATTAACCCCCTAATTAACCCAATTTCAAATCCAGTTCCGGAGCAGACCAATCCCATATTACCCAACCCCATTTTGATTTAACCCGACCCCTAAGCCACTTGTGCAACCCGCCTGGTCCCCCATTCAATCTAGCTCGTTGATCTAAATGATCAATGACCATATTTCATTCTTACCTTTTTTAATTCCCCAACCCTAACCTAATCCCCTCATTTCAACCAGGCAGCCGCCTTTGAATACTCTCCCTCTCTCAAACTCTCTCGAAAGTTTCTGGAACCCTAGCCTCTCTCATACTCTCCGACCACAACCTCACCGGAATCCATGGCTTCTTAGGCCATGGATGACATATACTCACCTCCTATTACCCCTATGTGCCTGATACTTGAAGATTCGAGGCCAGACCTTGAAGGTCTTCACTCAGACCTTCACCAACTCGAGGTTTTCGGCCTTGTTCCGGCGTATCCTAGCCTCCTGAGTCTGATTTCGACCTTCTCTGATGCCGATCAGTGACTTTTCCAAGCCTTTCTCATCCTAGGGTTCCTCTAAACCCTAACCTTTCGAGGTTTTCTCCGATTCTTTTCAGATACGTTGTTCATCTATGCTATATTTGAGTTTTTAAATTATTTTCCTAATTTTTCTTTTGAAAATTACTTTCAAAACCCTTCTTTTCCGATTTAGGGTTTTCTGGAAAGTGTTTAAGAGTTTAGGATTTTTCTACTTTGTTATTCGTGTGTTTACCTATGTTGTGTTTTTGTATCATCTTTTGTATGCTTCTCTTATTGTGTTTTCTATACTATTGTCTTGTAGATTTTTCTACTGTATTTTTACCATGTTCTTATATGTTTATCGTATTGTGTTTTCATATATGCTTTTCTGCTATACTTTTCCGACGATTCTTATGTTCTTCTACTATATTTTCCTTGCTAAGTTCTTATGTTTCTTTGTTTGCCTTCTACTGAGCCTTGTTTAAGGTTCTTCTAAGCATGCTTCTCCTATTGTTCTTATCAGTATTTGCCATTGTTTGCTTTGAATCCTTCTACTGTGATTCCATGTTACTTTGCTATCATGTCTGATGAGTTCTGTTGTTGGAGAAAGCATAGTAGAAGTTTCAGTTCTTTCTCTGAAACCTCTATACATATTTTGATCCAATTGCTTGCTCTCTCTTTGTGATTTTCCTGAACTAGGGTTCTTATTACAAAACCCCCAACTCTTTTAGGATTCTGACTTTTGATAAACTCTTCCAAACTCTGGTTCTTCAAATTCAAACCCTCCTTAGTTTCCTAATGCACTTAATCACTAGGTGGCGACTATTCAAACTCCAAAAACCCAATTCCCAAAAGGGAAATGAGTTTTCCGCCCAAATGTATAAACCTGATTTTGCCTTTAAAGAAAAAGGGGTCATCGACAGCATGGCGACTCTGCTGGGGATCTTTTTAGGCTTTTACCATTTCATGTTACTTGTGACTTTATTGCTTCTTTATTGCCTTTATTTAATGTCTTTGTCTCTTTTCTACTACGAAACCGATTGGCTATTTGTCTCTTTTCTTTAATGTTCTCTTTTTACCGCTTTCCCTTCAATACTGTTGTAACTATGAGTAATTATTGTAATCATTACTTTATGAATGTGCAAATACATGACAACTTATTTCATTCTTGTAAATTGCATCTTCCACATCATATTGCACTCGTACCAAACAAAATACCATAGCAACGCTTATTATGAGTGGTTGTAAGCACGTGATTTTTTTCCTATATGAGAAATACTCCCAAAAATTCAAAATAAAATAGTTTTGGGTTGTGTGTGATTTTTGTGGATTTTTGT
>MU728141.1:313994-392075 GCA_026770625.1 Nicotiana glauca | reverse complement strand
TGAAATATCAGTACAATATATAATTGGACAGCATTAATAGTTATTTTAGTTAAGGAAAAAATAATAATAGAAGACCTAGCACACTATAGGCTTGGCTTTTAAAAATGAAATGAGATGAGCCTCGTTAGAAGATAAAATGCACGGGGCCTTCAAATAATTATGATAAAATCTTTAGATTCGGAAGGACCGTTTAGCTAATTTCACGGTTTTTTCCCAAAGTAATAAGACGTAGATGTTTTAGGCGCAATTTTAATATACATTCTTATGCACGGGTGCACATTTATGTGACCCAAATCTTACTCTCAACGAAGTCGAAGTGTATTTAAAGCCACAGGCCTACTGGTACGGTGTGGTTAAAAAATGCATTTTCCCGACGTTGCAAATTCTTTAAAATTAAAAAGCGGAATACTAATGCACATAATGGAAATATATAATTGAAATCAGATAAAAGCAAATACAACAGTTGAGCAACTGTGCTAGAACCACGGAATTCGGGAGTTCCTAACACCTTCTCCCGGATTAACAGAATTCCTTATCCGGATTTCTAGTTCGCGGACTGTAACAGAGTCAAACTTTCCTCGGTTCGGGATTAAACCGGTGACTTGGGACGCCATTATATTCTCAAGTGACGACTCTGAAAAACTTAAATAACTAATCCCGTTCTGACTGTCCTTAAATTGGAAAAACTCCTTTCCCATCTTTATTATATCTCTTCCCGAGGTATAGTAAATAAGCAGGGTAAGTGTAAAAAAGGAGGTGTGACAACGAGGCTGGGGTGGGTTGGAGATGGTAATGGGTCGGGTAAAGGTGAATGTCTTTGGACCGTTGATCAATTTAAAATAAACGGCCCTGATCAGGGCTTTGCCAAAACGACACCATTTGGGGTGTCTTTGATACGGACCGGACCAGATTCGTTTGGGCCTGGGATTTGGGTATGGTCTTGGGCCTGTCCAAGTTTCATCTCATTTTTCCATTTGTTTATTTTTTTCTTCTTTTCTTTTATTTCATAATTAATAAACTAAAAAAAAATCTAAAAATCTTAAATTAACTTATAGAACTAAATTAACTTAAAAAAATATAAATTAACTCTTAATAATAATTATCATACAAAATTAAATAAAAAGAAAAATCACGCAATTTGACATTAAACACTAAATTGTGAAGTACGTTATTTCTTGTGATTTTTTCATTTTTGTAAAACAAACTTAATTACTCCTAATAAATTCTAAATGCAAATGTGACATATTTTTGTATTTTCATTAATTAAAATAAATAAACACGTGCAGACAAATACAAACAATCAAAGAAAAATAACATAAAATCCACAAAAATCACACACAACCCAAAACTATTTTATTTTGAATTTTTGGGAGTGTTTCTCATATAGGGCAAAAATCACGTGCTTACATATACTGATGAACCAGGTTCTTCAAGTAAAACTTCCCTTGATCATGCCTTAAATGTCAGGATAGAAAAACTTTGTGAGAGATTAAGGATTCATATAAACACATGTCACAGGAGTATACTAATCAAAGTATGAGACTGAGTAAGAATTAGTCTATATATTTACATTAAATTAAGAACTCCTAACAAAAAAAAATCATTTTTTCAAATTTTTTTTTGTCATTGTGCATTCTGAACTGGACCTTTTAGGTGATATTAATCATCCGTAATTCCAACCTGTTCCTTTCAAAGTTTTCTCTACTCAGTGCTTTAGTGAAGATGTCAGCTATTTGTTTATCAGCAGCACAAAATTCTATGGAGATTAACCCTTTCTCATAGTTATCTCTTAAGAAGTGGTGTCTAACATCTATGTGCTAGGTCATTTTATAATGAACATAGTTGTTTGTTATACTTATAGCACTAGTGTTATCACAGAATATTGGAATGCATATCACTTCTATACCAAAGTCTACTAATTGTTGTTTGATCAATAGTAGTTGAGCACAACAAGAAGCTGCAACCACATACTTAGCTTCAGCAGTAGATAGGGCTACTGAATTTTGTTTCTTGGTAGCCCATGATACAAGGCATGAAACACGAAAGTGAGCCATACCTGAGGTGCTTTTTCTATCCACTAGAAAACCTGCATAGTCAGCATCAGCATAACCTACTAGATTGAAATTACTACCTTTAGGGTACCATAGGCAAAATTCAGTAGTCCCCTTCAGATATCTCAATATCCTCTTGACAGTAGTAAAGTGAGACTCTTTTGGATTAGCTTGAAAACGAGCACAAAGTCCTACACTGAAAACAATGTCAGGTCTGCTAGCAGTAAGATACAACAGTGAACCAATCATACCCCTATACAACTTTTGATCAACTGATGAACCAGGTTCATCAACATCTGATTTAGTGGCAGTTGCAATAGGTGTATCTATTTCTTTAGAATCTTCCATTTTAAACTTCTTGATTAGTTCTTCTGTATACTTCTGCTGATGAATCATGGTTCCATTTGCACTTTGTTTGATCTACAAGCCTAGGAAGAAATTTAGTTCACCCATCATACTCATTTCAAACTAACTTTCCATTAATTTTCCAAAGTCCTTACTCAACCTATCAGTAGTGGCCCCTAATATTATGTCATCAACATATATTTGTACAACAAGGAGGTCTTTACCTTTTTACCTTAGGAACAAAGTGCTGTCAATTTTACCTCTTTTGTACCCATGCTCCAGTAGGAATTTTGATAGTCGTTTATACCAAGCTCTTGGGGCCTGTTTGAGCCCATATAGTGCTTTGTCTAGCTTGTACACATGCTCAGGCATTCCTTGCTTTCAAATCCTGGAGGTTGTTTAACAAATACCTCCTCCTGGAGATAGCCATTTAAGAAAGCACTTTTGTCATCCATCTGATGGAGAGTGAATTCCATATGTGCTGCAAACAAAGGCAATGAGAAGCCTGATTGCCTCTAATCTTGCAACTGGAGCAAATGTCTCATCATAGTCTATTCCTTCCTCTTGGCTATAGCCTTGGACTACCAATCATTCCTTGTTCCTTGTGACAGTTCCATCTTCATCAATTTTGTTTTTAAAGACCTATTTGGTACCAATGATTGATTTGTCCTTGAGTCTAGGAACTAGGTGCCAAACTTGACTTCTTTTAAACCGGTTTAGCTCATACGGCATTTAATTTACCCAATCTGTATCCTGCAAAGCCTGAGAAATATTTTTATGTTCAATAATAGATAAGAAAGCATCAAAAGCACACAGATTCTTTAATTGTGATCTGGTTTTGACTCCAGAAGTTGGATCAGTGAGAATGTTCTCAATGTGATGAGAACTTTGATACTTGTGAGGTTTTACAACCAACTGGCTTCTGCTGGATGTTTTAGCAATTTGAGGAGAAATAGGTTCATGAGCAGGTTCTTTTAAGGGGTTTATTTCATTTCCTTTTTTATTTCTTCCCCCTATCAGATTGCCCTGTAAGGATGAACATGTTCCATCTGCAGGTGCCACTTTGACTTGAGCTGATGATTCAGCCAGATCTTTGACTAGTCCAATGGATTCATCTTCCTGTTCCTGTCTCTCAGAAAGAATGTTAGTTTCATCAAATACTACATGCACACTCTCTTCTACACACTGTATTCTTTTATTATAAACTTTATAAGCTTTACTATGTGAAGAATACCCCAAGAATACTCCCTCATCACTTCTAGGATCAAACTTTCCTAGAGAGTCTTTTCCATTATTGTACACATAGCACTTGCAAACAAAAGCCCTAAGATGGGATATGTTTGGTTTTCTCCCTTTAAGTAACTCATGGGGAGTCTTCTCTACTAGTGGTCTGGTCATGCATCTATTTATGATGTAGCATGCAGTGTTTACAGCCTATGCCCAGAAACTATGAGGTAATTTGCTAGATAATAACATTGTTCTGGTCATATCCTCAAGAGTTCTGTTTTTCCTTTCAACTACACCATTTTGTTGTGGGGTCCTAGGAGCAGAGAAATTATGATCTATGCCATTTTCATCACAAAATTCAGCAAACTTAGAGTTTTCAAACTCAGTTCCATGATCAGACCTAATGGATGCAAGTTGATTTCCTAATTATTTCTGAGTTTTCCTAACAAATGGAGAGAACATGTCAAATGCTTCATCTTTAGAGGTTACAAATAAAACCCAGGTGAATCTGGAATAGTCGTCAACTAGCACCATTACATATTTCTTTCTACCTCTACTCATTGTTCTCATTGGACCACATAGATCCATGTGAACCAGTTCCAACGTCTTGGACGTACTCACCATTTCTTTGGTTTTAAAGGATGACCTCACCTGCTTCCCCTTGCACATGCCTCACAAACTTTGTCTTCCTTGAACTTGATATTAGGTAAACCTACAACCAAGTCCTTGGAGACTAATTTGTTTAGCTGATTTTGACTAGCATGACCAAGTCTTTTATGCCATAGGACGGGATCATTAACCAACACGCTTAAGCATGTGAGTTCATTTTCTGAAAGAGTTGAAAAGGCTACAATATAAATATTGTTAACTCTTTTTCCCTGCAAAATAATTTTGTCAGTGATAAGATTAATCACAAAGCATTTGGTGGAGGTAAAAGCTACTAGGTTACCTCTGCCACACAGTTGTGACACACTTATTAGGCTATATTTCAAACCATCTATCAAGTAGACATTCTCTATGGAATAAGAATCAGTCTTGCCTACCTTACCAACCCCAATGATCTCACCTTTCTTTCCATTACCAAAGGAGACATTACCTCCTTTTAAGTCCTCAAGTGAAAGGAACTGGTCCTTGTCCCCAGTCATGTGTTTTGAGCAGCCACTATCCATATACCATATTTGGCTCCTCCCTTTCACTTGAACCTACAAAATGAAATCAGGGGTTAGTGTTAGGAAATCATACTAGTTTGGGTCCCTTTCTATAGGCAAAAGGGTGGATTAAATTCCTTCTTGCCCATTCGGGCAATTTATTCTTTTCTTTAACAAAAGACTTGTTCCTTTGACTAGCCTTCTCTTTTTCATTACATTCATATTTGTAATGGCCAGTCTTGCCACAGTGTGTGCAGATTTTATTTTTAGGAAGAGTGAGGTACTTGCTTTTTGGATCCCATTTAGGAGCTTGAGTTCCATAGCCAAGTCCTCTTTTGTTATTGATATGATGCTCTTGCAACCAAGAGAGAGAATGAGATGTTTTGTTCTACTTGCATGTTCTGTCTAGTTCATGTGTTACCTTTCCTAGATCTTCTTTTAAGATTTTGATGAATTCAACTTTCTTATATAACTCAACCATCATTTTTCCTAAATTTTCTTATAGGGTAAGATATGTGTGATCAACTATCTTCTTTCCTGTTCCTAATATCAGTTTCAGATTTTCATATCTAAGTTCTAGGACACTGTTGTGACGTTCAAGAACTTGGTTCTTTAACTCAGCATTTTTGTTATCACTCTCATTGGTCCTAGACTCTAGACTTTTACATTTAGCTTTTAGAATCACGCATTCCCTAAATATAACTTCCTTCTCATTATTAATTATCTCATACTCATTAATGAAGTCTGTTAAGAGTTCAGCTAGCCTTTCTTTAGACAAGAATTTGATCTTGTCTTTGAAATAAAGAATACTTACCTCTTGTTCATCCTCTGATTCTCCAATGGCCATTAAAGCTTGATCCTCCTCAGCTTCATCTTCAGAGTCCTCTTCTGATGTTTTTCCCCAAGCAGTAACCATAGCCTTAGTTGAACCTTTGTTTCTCTTTGGTTGAACCTGTTCCTTCTTCCTGTTTCTTCTTTCAGATCTTTCTTTCTTCCACTTAATCTCCTATTGAGGACAGTTTTTGACCATGTTATCAGTCTTACCACACTTGTAGCAGCCTTCATTGGTTTGTTTCTCTGGAGTTATTGTTTTGTTGAACTTTGTACTTCTTGAAGCACCCTTTCCTCTCATCAAATACTTCATGAAATCCCTAGTGATCATGGCTACTTCATCATCTTCCAAATTTGCACCTTCAGTGATTCTGAGAGCTAAACTTCTCTCCTTTTTGGGGGTATCCATCTTCATTGTTTGTCTCCTTATTTCATAGGCAGTTAAGTTCCCAATTAGTTCATCCAGCCTGAGGGTAGCAATATTCTTGGATTCCTGAATGGCAGTGATCTTGCTTTCCCAAGTGATTGGTAGAACTCTTGTCAGAATCTTTTCAACCTTGTATTCTTCAAGGATGGTCCTTCCAAGATATTCAAGCTCATTAGTCAGAGTGGTTAATCTAGCATACATCTCCTTGATAGTTTCTCCTTCCTTCGTGCTGAAATTCTCATATTGAGAATACAGAAGAGTTCCTCTTGACCTTTTCACTTGAGGTGTTCCTTCATGAGCCACTTGTAGAGTGTCCCATATTTCCTTAGTTCTTGTGCATCTTTGGATCCTACTGTACTCATCTGGCCCTAAACCACTCACTAGCCACTTCTTGGCTTTAGCATTTTTCTCCCATTTTTTCAGATCCTCAGCAGTACAATCAGCCCTTGTTTTGGCACATCAATTCCTTCTGCATTCTTCTTAGTGGTAGCTAGGGGATCATCAGTAATTATATCCCAAAGTTCATAATCTTCCCCTATGATATGATCTTTCATTCTGTTCTTCCACCGAGAATAATAGAAACCATTGAAAAGTGGAGGTCTGGCAGTGGATTGCCCTTCCCAGTTCCCAGGTGGTGCACTCATTTTTGATCTTCTCCTAAGGAGTTAGCCTCTTCAAGGATAACCTACTCTGATATCAATTGATGTTTTAGACGTCAATACCACACAAGAACGGGGGTGATTTATATGGTACCTAATTTTCGCACTAGAAGAACCTGGTTCTTCTAGGTGTTCTAACTACTACTGTTTGCGGAATTAAAATACAGAAATAAAGAACACAGAGATTTTTACGTGGAAAACACCTGGCTCAAAAGATGAAAAAAACCACGACCTACTACTCAGTAGGATTTTCCCAAACTTCCACTAAACTCATGAGCCAAAACAACATTTATAAAACTCTTTGTAAACCTAAGGATTAACTCTAATACCAGTGTGGCACACAGCCTCAACTATTGCGACACTTTCAAGTTAACTCTAACTTGAATACTCAATGCACCTAATACAATTTCTTCTAAGAAAGCTGGAAAGGTACAATGTTAAAACGCCTACTACAATTGAACTAGAAATAAAGAAAGACACAATGGAATTGGTTCTTCACACTTAGTTCTTGTAGCTTCAGATTTGCACACTTGTATCACACACAAATTGCTTGCAAAAATCGCCTAGCTCTTTTGCTCTCAATTTGGTTTAACTTCAGCTTTTGTGCAATCACCTGTAAAAGAGAACAATCTTTATATTTATAGAGTTAGTAATTAGAGTTTGATAAGAACTCGAATTATGAATCCTTTATCAATTGTGAATCCTTTATCATAAGGAGACTTCAACTCCTTATCCTATTTGCAATCTTTTCGATCAGTTCAGAAGATATTCATCAAGATATTAATGCTTGATCCCCAAGGATTTATCTTCTTCACGTGCATCTCATGTGTATAGGCCATAACAAATATGTCTCCTAAGATTAACCTGGTCCTTCAATGAGTTCGTTTGTCATTCTACAAAGCTTCAACTGATCTTGGGCCAATAGAATTAAAATGGTAAGTTTAATCGAGGACCATTGATCACAAGGATCAACGACCACGATTAAATAGGGCTATTGGGTCGGCTGTATACAGATTGGGCTTAAGGGATTTGGGATGGTATATTTAAGGATTTGGGCTAATATTAAATAGGTTTGGGCCAGTATTAAAAGAGGTTAGGTCTGAAATAAAAAGGCTATTTGTTAAATACCCAAATAATTAACAAATTATAAAAAATAACTTTCATACATAGAAATGTTTTAAAAATAATTACTCAATATTTTAAAATACAACAAGCTATTCTCTGGTAAAATAAAGTAATAATGCATGCATGGGCCATAATTGCGAAGTCATTGCAATTGTAACCCAAAAATGTAAATATGGCTATTTATGAAATAATTTAAGCTTAATATAAATATAAATAGCAATATTAAGGTATGAAATTGTTATAAAGTCATTTGTGATGCAATTCGTAATTATTTTTATGAATAATACTGGGATAAATTAATTAAAAACCACTATAAATGTAGAAATTATGGATAAATATCAATTGATACTAATGAATAGTTTTGAAGGTATATATGCACTTAATAAGTATTATAGGAAAAAATTAGGTATCAACAATGGCAACAACAAGTAACAGCAACAAATCCTACATTTTAAGACTAATTACAAGAAAAGGAAAAGCATGAAATCAACTAAGAAGCCTGCACATATTGCAAATAAGCATTTAAGGGACGTAGACATGTGATATTAAGTTAAACATGATAACTACACATACTAGGATAACTCATTTGAAATATAACATGTTAATGTTCAATATAAAACCAAAATTTTCAACAATTAACCTGTGTACGCACTCACCACCTTGCGTACACGGTACTCACATATCATAGAATGGCCACAACAGTACCAAATCCTAAGGGGATTTCCGCCACATAAGGTTAGGCAATTCGCTTACCTCTAACCAAGCTCAATCAATCATTAAGAATGCCCTTTCCTCAATTTTCAGACTCCGAAAGGACCACATCTAGCAAAAATCATTACATACTATAAATATAACTATAAGAAACCAATCTAATTAATAAAACTGTACTTTAACAATAAATTCGAAAACCCCCCCCCCCAACCCCAAAAAATGTTGACCTGGGGCCATTTCTCGGAATAGGGTAAATGTGAACGAACACCCATTCAACCACGAGTTCACTTATACCAAAATTACTCTATCAAAACCAAAAATTTTGGTTGAAGAACTTTCCCAACTTTTTCCAAAATTTCTCCACCGAAAAACCTTAATTAAAAGATGAAATTAACAATAGATTAGTGGGATATAGCAAAAACGAGTCAAGAATCTGTTTACCACAAAAATGGTAACAACAATTAAATTTGTAAATGGGATTCTAAAAGTATAAGATCTATTCACGAGCTAGTTTGTAAGGGTGGTTAGTGCTAAAACATGAAGTAAAGTGATAAAGATTGAGTTAACCAAAGCAATAATCGAACTAGTAAGGAAAGTTTCCCAAATGCAAAGCCAGCCAGTAGATACCTTGGAGCCGAGCCTCGAGTCTATCTTGGACTTATCGAGGGTATTCAGGAAGGGGATAACAAGTAAAAGTTTAGATAAGCAAGGATCTATACTATCAATATCGAGCAAAATAACAAAGAAAAAATGATGACATAATAAAGTACTAAGGCGACCTCGAGGTCGATGAAGACTAGGTAATTTAGAAGAAAGAGAGAGTGAGGGATATTATTGCATTTGTGGAGAAGTGGAGCAACATCAATCCCTTACAAGGTAAGGTGAGTCCCCCTTATATAGGCGAGGAGACTTGGTATAGTACATGTGTATTAATTGCAAGAGTACAAAGATGGGATGGCTTGATACAAGGCCTCACAATAGGCTCTAGATAGGCCGGGCCTGTCAAGTGTAGCCATGTGCCTAGGGGACTTCCTATTTTATCCCTAGCTTGGACTTTGCTTCCTTCGAGTCGGACTTCGACGAAACCTGATGCTAAGCACCCGGTCGTGGCCTTCCACCCTCAGGGTCTTGGGGAAGGCTTCCGAAATATCTTGATAGTAAAAAATCAAGTCTTTTGGTTTTTCCGCATAAAGATAGTCTCCGCATTTCCGATGATGAAGTGATGAGAAATGATTCTGACACTCGACTCCTCAAGCTCCTTTTGACGACATTATGTTGGCGATTCAGATCGTGGCACAATCTTTTGTAACAGACAGTGTATCTCATAGATCCCTGCTCGATGCCTTGTCGTTTTTTTCTTCTAAAGGCAAAACCACTGTCGTCGATTCATTTTTTCAAGGAAGCAGTAATTGCACCAGTCGGTCAATCTTCCAGAGCATCGATGACTGTGTCATTTTCCCCTATAAATGAGGGATCTTTGTGGCATTGCTTCCTCCATCTCAGTACTTCCATTGGCATGCTTTGCTTCTTCCTTCCCATCATCTTCTTTTACCTTTGATTACAACGATGGAAGCTTTCTATCTCAAGGATGTTTGGAGGAGTCCTTTCAGGCTGTGTCGAGGCCTTCTGCCGGGGCCTCCCTTCATTGAACATAAACATATTGTTTCGATATTGCTGCGGTCGTTGGTATATAGATCACTGCTGCTACCGCTGGCCCGAGATGGTAATAGATGGAGATTTTGTTTCACCTTTGCATAGATGGCCATTTGGGTTATGCACCACTGCTCACTCTTCTACCTAGGCTTGGTGTGGCACTTAGTCCGTAGGGCTCTTTCTTTCCCAAGCGATAAGGTGGAACATTGGCCGTTGAGGCGGTGGCCCATCGAATCTTTAAGCTTTTGTCTTTAGAGGGTCATGTCTCTTTTCTCTGCCTCCTCTGCGCCTCTTTTTTTCCTCTCCATCATCTTCTTTGGCAGATATCCCTCAGGGGATTGACTTGGGAACCTATGGGAGATAGAGGTCGAAGGAGTCACCCTCGAGGATACCTGCTCGAGGGTGTGGCGCCTGGGGATACTGATACTGGAGATGGACTCTCGAGGGCGGATTGAGCACCGAACTTCATCATATGTACATCCTCAAGTTCCTGTGCTTTAGGTGTAGATTCTTGCAGGACTTTGTACTTTGTATGTAATGACCCTTCGGGGGCTTTGTAATCGAACATCGTGACCCCTCGAGGACTATTGTACTTGAATTTTGATGCATAAGAAATGAACTTTGTTGATCTCTGCTTTCGAATTTGCTCTGTTTCTGTATGCCTTCATGCCCTTCGAGGCTCTTCGAATGTATCCTTTTCTTTCGTTGATCGTTGATATTTAGCTTGGACGTAAGTGTTTGCCTTTCTTTCTTGTCGATCGACATGGGTACTTTTCGATCCCATTGTTGCCTTTAGGGACAACTCCGGGTCGGTCTGAAAGATCGGTGCTATAAGAGTCTCCCGAGTTATTCGGAGATTGCGTGTTGAGTTCTGAGGTCTCCATGGGTACTGCCCCGAATGTAGGTCATCTTCGGGTACCCGTAGCCCTTATTGATCTGGATGTAGATGGTCCCTTCAGGCTGCATGAGATAGATTTCTGCTTCTCTTTTGGCATTGTTTTGCTCTTACACCCTTAGGGGTTTTTTAATGCCTTCTTTTGTTTATGGGCCATCTTAGTCTACCATGATAGCTTGTCCTGGTCACCAGCTGATTGGCAAGGCTCTTTCCTGATCTTTTTTGTTCTTTTTTTTCCAAACTTCGGACCGATGGAGGACCAACCGGATAAGCCCGAGCTAACGAGGCCTGCTTGTTTGTTTGGAGATCATGCATCAAATTTCGGGGCCTTCAGGAACACTACCCTGGATGAAGGTCATCTTCAAGTGCCCCGATGTGCCCTATTGATTTTGATATAGATAACTCCTGATAGCATCGTGCTTGAGTTTTGTTTGGAGTATCATATTAACCTGGTGCAGATTCATCGATCGTTTAGGTGGACGATGTTGATGAAGTGGTTCTTCGAGAAGAAGGTTGGGCTCGAATTCATGCTTGATCACCTTACCAGGCTATATCGGCCCTTCCACCATCGGGGTCTGCTAACTCTGGGGTGCTGCTCATCCAAGCCACTTGTCATAGACGATGAGGAAGGTAGAGATCGAGAATGGGCCAGTTGGTTCGTCCGATTCCAGACGATCGATATTATTCCTGTGGAGTTTCTGTCCTTCCCCAAATGGTGGAATCACGCATGTAAATGAGGCGTTTTGTCGCTCTTTCAAAATTTTGTTCATGGAGAAAATTGGCAAAATAACAATGTTATTTCTCTTGTTGCAGCAACTTCGTAGACGCCGAGCAAAGTCCAGAATCTTCCCGGCTGGGTACGGAGGTTGGTGACCCATCCGTCTCGCGACGAGCGTAGGTGGCGAGCTATGTATCACATCAGGTGGGGAGTGGACCATCAAGGTACGTGCGCATGTTGCTTTTTTTCCAGCTGGCATGTGCCAGAGGTAATATTTTCCCATCTCATTTGTACTGGATTTGCTACTTCTAGATATCAAGTGGTTTCTTAGGGCGAGGGGGTGCCTTTTCGGAGAGGAGATGGAGTCGTCGGCCTCCGGGCGGAGAGAGGGAAGTAATAAGAGGGACCGGAGCCCACAATGTGAAGGAGACTTTAGTAGTGCTGGTCGGGCTCATATTTCTGAGGACGGGGTATCGTCTGAGTCTGTAGTTCCCAGAGCTCCTGTTTCACGACAAACGACTCCTTTAATCGAGCAAGTTGTGCCTGGGTCGGTTCTTCTAGGGTCGTGGGGGAAGGACTAATAGGAGCATGTTCTGATCTGGAGGAAATCTGCCGTCTTCACTTTGTGGTGAGTTTGTGCGCAGCTTTCTTGTATCCAGTATCTTCCTCCTCTCATTGAATCTTCCTTGCACAGGCATGTGATAGGCTTAAATCCAAGCTATTTCATCAAAAGGACAAGTTTTAGAGGATTCTTTGCAAGGAGAAGGAAATTCAATTGCAATATTGGCGATATGAGGCATATCGGAGCTCAAACTATGAGAGCTATTTGATGGAGCAGGTAACTTCCTACAATGCGTTTTTCGCTTCTTTCTAATTTTTAAGGCTAATTTCTTCTTGCCATATCAGTTGCATAAAAAGGTAGAGTCCTTGGAGTACCTTAAAGGCAATGTGAATTGCGTCAGGACCATTTGTGAGGATCTAAGAGCTCAAGTGTAGGATCAAGCTTTGGAGGAGTTGAGCGCCTCGGCTAGGATCCCTGCGTTCGAGGTCCAACCCAACTTGACCCTTGGTAATGCCAAAGTTTAGTCGGATATGATCGAGAGACTTGATTTTGACCTCTAGAAGATCAGGGTCGAGATAATTGATGCTCGGGTGGAAGCGTCATCAAGCCAAACTAGGGTTGATCGCGAGATGGTAATTTGCATAAAGGAAGCTATTAATGCTGAATCCGAGTTGAGGTGAGCCCGTGATCGTGAGAAGAGGATCGAGGAATATGTTCTTTGCCGGTCCCAAAGAGATGTATTCGAGGAGGTTGGAGCGAGAGGCTTCGTTCTCTCGGAGGAATTGGCTCAAGCAAGAGCAGATGAGGGTGACGCTCGGTCACATCTTGTGGATGTCGCAGAGGGCAATCTTGATGAGCTGTAACCCTTTGGCACAAACTAGAGGTTCCATCGCTTTGTAACATTGTTTTTGGCGTGCGTAGGGCATGCATGTAGGTGGAGAATTTTTTTTGTATGTAATATAAGAAGAATTTTAAAGTGTTAATCCTTTTGTACCTTTTTTTTGTTGTTTCTCTCGATCGTGTAGATCGGTTTTGGAACTAGTCCCCGAGTTGCATTACGTCTTAAGCATCGATCGGCCTTCCGGCTCTTTCCTACCTGCGTGGGTGGAGGGAGATGACCAAGTTCTCCTAGGCCGAGGCAATTTTGTGAGCGCGCGGCCTGGAGATTAATATTGACCATCGATAGCGTCGTTTGGGCCATGCCTTTAGGCATATGTTGGTTGAATTGTCCTCAGGTTCAGTCTCTGACCCGGGATCCGACTCGAGCTTAACTCACCCTTGAGCCCATTCGAGCCAGAGATAATGGTTTTTATTTTTTGCCTTTGGGAGCTTGGCGATTTTCTGGGTCTAGTCTCCGAGTCGCGTGCGATCCGAGCTGTAATTGACCCTTTACAATTTTTGGAGGTTCTGGTTGGCTATAGTGGCATCAATGTCATGCTCTCAGGAGTATTATGATTTTTCGGTCCAGTCTCTATGTCGCATTTGAGCTCTCAGCCAGCGATGGTGGACTTTTTGTTGCTTGGTCATTGATACCTTTTAGTATGAGGCCCGGAGGCTTTGCTTAGTTAAATATTTTGGATTCGGTCTCCGAATCGAGATACTATTTGAGCACACGTTAATCATCAATTTGTAAATTTTTCAAGATGGAGACAATGGCTCTTACGCTGTATGGTCATAGAGACCTTTCGATATGAGGCCCGAAGGCTTGCTTAGCCCGCGACAATGGCACTTACGCTATTTGGCCATAGTGACCTTTTGATGTAAGGCCCAAAGGCTTTTTGTAGGCTTTGTTTCTTCTCGTTTAGCTCTTATTGAATATTTTTGCCTGACCCATCATCCGTTCTGAAAGAACCTCGATTTCAAGTTGTAGTCGACGGTGTTTTGAGCACCTTGTAAGGTTCATAGCCCATAGGTCGAGTAGATTGATGCTTTTGCAATTTTGGAGCCGACGTGGTCGAGACTCATTTTTTTCCTGTTGAGGGAAGTCTATTTTTAATCGGTTCTTTCTGAAGTAGATTCGGAAGATTTTTTAGCGAGAGTCGGGCGTCCCCAAGTTGTGTTATTTGGGCAGTTGCTGCCATTTTGACCGGAGTCATGTGCGTTTGGCTAGGCCATTTTTTATCCCGAGAAGCTGTTTTAAGCGTCTACACTGAGGGTATGCCCTTAGGGATTCTTACAAATGCGATGTATAGCCTAAACTACGGGATTTTTCATGCATGTTGAGGTCTTACAGTTTGCCATGCCTGTTGAGATCTTACTATGTATGGAGAATAGATCTGGATGTGCCAAGGCTGCCCGTTAGGGTCTAACAATTTTAGATTTTTCCAGTGTGTGGATATTGGTGGAATTCTCCAAGTCATTGAGTTGTTTAAGCCTGAAGACCGCTTCTCGTGAGCTCGGAGTTGCACCATAAGGGCTTGATGAGCCTGGCACTTCGACCCTGGGGTCATCCGGATAGCGAATTTTTTTTATGTCTCTAGGTATCTAGAGATGCATCTGGCGGAGAGATTTTTTGCTGTGGACAAGCCGAAATAGTCTTCTTCGAAGCGTGGAATGCTTAAAAAGTATTCTTTATTGCTTGGCAAAAATATAAGCTCTAAATACTTGTTGTCCTGTTGCTGCGAGTTTTGTCAACACGAGTGTGACTTCCCCGATTATCCGATGGGCTTGTATGATTCCATATTGGAAATTTTTAGGAGAAAGGATTGTGATCTCATTGGTTCCCCTCCCCGGGGATGTGTAGTCCTGCTAATAATCTTGTTGGCGGAACCTTCTTCATGTTAGAAACCTAGTCAATAAGAGAATACTCGGTGGGCCCTGTTGTGGCCGTGGGTCCTCAAATGGGATAAAGAGCTACCGAATGCCTCAGCTGGCTGCCTACATATAGATTATCAACAAGAAAGGAAAGGAAATGATAAAAGGAGGCGTCTTTTCGGGGAGCAAGCCCTGCTGCAGTCGTATTCCTCGATCCGCCAATCCTGACCGAGGATTTGATTATCCTTACCCTTTGACCTAATTCGAGGGTAATACTAGCCATGGGCATAAGGTGATGGGTCTTCTCTTGTCGCTCGTAGCTAGATGTTTTAGCCCTGCGTTTATCATTGGGTTTTACACTATTAGCGGAGCAGGGTCGGAGTCGCGCCCCGGGCGGTGTATTCATCGTTGTTTGTTCAAAGCATCTGCGCCCTGTGCGCTTGACGTATTAGCATGAGCTCAGGCAGGCTTTTTCAGGGGGAGTGATTTGGTCGCTTTGGAAATCACCTTCAGGAACCTACCAGAGATCTGGTCCGAGAGCAACATTGGTCCGGATCGTCCTATCTTCTTCGTCCTGTCATCATCGGTTTTGGCCGAACCACCTGTAATCATAAATGCGTGTTTTATTTTAAAGTATTTGAATGAAATAAGGGATTACCAATACGTTAGTGCTTTGCTTAGGATTTGGGCGAAGGCATGTGCCACCCAACTACTCAAGATCGGGAGTCGTCTTGTTTGTTCTATCGAGGAGTGGGGTGCAGCTTTCCATGACACTTTATTTCTACTTCTTCCAACCTTCGGTGCATTGGGCCCTTTTGGCATTGCTTTGATGGCATCGGTATATGCTTTCACGGACCGCATTAGTACGGTGAGCGGGTCCTCGAGAGCAGGTGCCAAACAATGACGTTGCATCATGGTTTCTTTCGAGGGAGTTTCTTCAAATCTCCTTATCGGGACAGGCCCGAGTTCTCCATTTTAGAGGTCGATGTTCCTGGACGGCATGCGTAAGTGACTCCGTAGCTGAGTGATAGCCAAATACCGTTCCTGCAATATTTCAAAAATAATTCAAAGATTAACTTCTCGTTGTACCCAGGCTGGGATTTTTTGGGATTCTCGTTGGTCAACATGCTGCGTGCTGCCATCGGTGCGCGTGACTTTGTTACCCCGCTGCCTCGCGTGCAAACTCGCATCCACTCGAACCGATCTAGATGTGCTATCAAGGTCCTACGGTGTCGCACCAGCCGTTAGAACGGCCATACTGTTCTCTTTTCGATTTTTTTGGGTTATCATCCTCGATTTCCCTTATCGAGCTGATCATTAACCTGAAATCGAAAGATCATAGGCAAGAAAAAGTGTGAAAGGTATCGTGCGTTCTAGTGATGAAACTAGCAAGAAAATAATCACTATTATTTTTAGCCCCACGGTGGGCGCCAAACCGTTTACCGTAAAAATGGTTGCAACAATTAAATTTATAAATGGAATTCTAAAAATACGTGATCTATTCCCGAGCTAGTTTGTAAGGGTGGTGAGTTCTAAAACGGGAAGTAAAGTGATAAAGATTGAGTTCACCAAAGCAATAATCAAACCAGTAAGGGGATGTTTCCCTGGCGCAAAGCCAGCCAGTAGATACCTTGGAGCCGAGCCTCGAGCCTATCTCGGCCTTATCGAGGGTATTCTGGAAGAGGATAATAAGTAAAAGTGTAGATAAGCAAGGCTCTATACTATCAATATTGAGAAAAATAACGAATAACAAACGATGAGATAGTAAATTACTAAGGTGACCTCGAGGTCGATGAAGATATATAACTTAGAACAAAGAGAGAGAGAGAGAGAGCGAGAGAGGGCAAGAGAGAGAGAGAGTATTGCATTTGTGGAGAAGTGGAGCAACATCAGTCCCTTACAAGGTAAGGTGTGTCTCCCTTATATAGGCGAGGGGACTCGGTATAGTGCATGTGTATTAAATGCAAGAGTACAAAGATGGGATGGCTTGATGCAAGGCTAGTAGGCTCTAGATAGGCCGAGCCTGTTAGGTGTAGCCATGTACCTAGGGGACTTCCTCTTTTATCCCGACCTCGAACTTTGCTTCCTTGGAGTCAAAATTTAAATCATACGCCTCTGTGGGCATCATCATCATATCATACCCGGCCATAATAGGCTCGGAAAAAATGTACCCGACCATCAAGATGCTCGGTATAATCGTACCCAGCCATGTGGAGCTCGATAAAACCCAACTAATCAGTGTTTGCACAATAGGTGTCGTACCCAGCCGACTATAGCGTAACTCGGTAGAATAAAATACATATATATATAATGTATGCTCGACTCATGCACTCACATTCTAAACCTTTCAGAGTGACATAAGGTCGGTATCCTCTGTACATGTTATTTGGACTAACTCTTAACCATGAACCTTATTAGAATTAGGAAGTACCAATAACATTGATAACATAAGAATAAGAGAAGCAACATCAACATCAATCGTTCCATAAAAGGAGAAATAGTGTAAGTACTTCTAGGTTCTCAAAGTAGAGTATCTTTGGAAGCTCATTCATTCCATCATGTACAATCGGAGTCGTGCAAAAGAAGGGAAGGGATATCCTCAAATACCTTGTATATGCTTCCCCTATCTCAAGCTATGCAATTGTCACAACTCGTTAGTCAACAATAAGATAAACGATACTATCATTATCATTTAAGTGTCATAACTATTATGTATCGACAACAACCTATTTTATGATGAAACGGACAGAACCTCCCCTATATATATGACTTCAAACAATTCCAAACAACAACCAAACAGCCCAAACAACATCAATAATAATCATATTGAGCCTCGCAAAATAGTCCACGCACAACCTAATCACTTCCTACATACGACGGCCATTGTAGTCGTGTCAAACGACTCGGAAATGTTACGACGAACGACCAGCCCACGACCCTACATCTATACGGTGTTTCTCCACAACATTACTCCTCCAAAACTCCATAATAGAGTAGTAAAATACGCAGCCCAACAGCAACACAAAACAGTCCACAAAACAGTCCGATACAAGTCAATAACTCGAACTCACAGCTTCCGATCACCATCCCGTGAGTTCTTACATGTATAGAATGAATTACCATGAGTTCACAGCAGAAAAAATGTATTAAATAGAGCAGTAAACCTACATTACTCTTTGGATAACTCATCCCTTCCCTTGGTTCTTCAAACTCCAGATTTTACCCCCAATTATAACTTGAAAGAGAGGGAAAATCGATTAGGGTTTGTGGATAATTTTTGGGAGGAAGTTTGCAGGGGTTTAGGTCTGGTTATTTGTGAAATATAATGAGCGATATATTGCAGGAGATAAGCCTTTTAATGGGCTCTTTGTCTGACCCAAAATTGCCTCTTTTTGGGCTATTATTTAACCAAGTAGGTGACCCACCTACTTGTCACCTAGCAGCTTGTGCAGTCTCGCAAAAATATCTATATGTCTCCACTCCAATTTCATATTGATAAACAGTTTAATGTGTTGGAATCTAGACTCATATATCTTCAATTTTGTGGGCAGATAACCCCGTAATTCCATGTATATTGGTAGAAAAGCTTAATGACATTTGACCTAAAATTTAAGTAAAACTATGAACCTAAGTTGCAACAATTCTTGTCGACTTTTGTTTCATAACTTGTTTGACTTCAAGACTATGATATGGATATTTTATGATTCATATACCTTAAAATACGACCTCTTGATAGTATTAAACACCCCTAGGTTTACCCAAAAATACAGCTGACAACATCCTTGATTCGTTTAACTTTTAATACTTGTTAACCACCCTTGTACACCTTTGTATCATATAAGACCAATAGGATTAACTTCTGATCATCTTAAAGATAATCTCTTCATGGATTTACGTCGACGACCTTATGGAATAAACTAGCATACGCGAATATGGGTTGTAACACCCTCCCCCCACTTAGGAACATTCGTCCCCGAATGTAAGGGTTTGTGGGGAGTCCAAATCATCATGGATTCCAAAGGAAATTCCCGGTCTATCTTGCCCTATAAAATGGTTACTAGCAAAACTTGCAAGCAGTTAAGCCCAACGTATGGCCTCACAATGCTACACAAAGCATTATGGACATGTACATTATCTCCATATCACCATTTTGTATTAAGGAAGAGTATTCTGAAGTTATTGCTTACCTCACAGAGCCGTTTCACCTTCCAATGTATCATGCGTTCCACGAACATCCTTGTTATCTTCATTTTGGAATAGGTAAGTGTATTTAGACTTCATCTCTTCTTCCACTTCCCATGTCATTTCTTCCATATTCTTGTTCCTCCACAAAACTTTGACGGAAGCTTCATCTTTTATTCTCAGCTTGCGAACTTGTCGATCTAATATATCCACTGGCTCTTCTTCATATGATAGATCTTCTGTAACTTTTACATCTTTGATAGGGACAACTCGAGAAGGGTCTCCAATATTTCCTCAACATGGATACGTGGAATACCAGATGGACAAATTCCAATTCGGAAGGCAATTCTAACTCATAAGCAACATGTCCAATTCGGTGAAGAATTTTATACGGACCGATATACCTTGGACTCAGCTTACCTTTCTTCCCAAAACGCATAACACCCTTCATTGGTGAGATCCTCAGGAAAAACCAATCACCAACCTCAAACTCCAAATCACGACGCCAGACATCGAAACAAGACTTTTGTGTGCGTTGTGCCGTCCTCAATCGTTCCTATATCACCTTTACCTTCTCAACACCTTTACCTTCTCAATGGCTTGGTGAATCAAATCTGGCCCATATAATTATGTTTCACCGACTTTGAACTATCCAACTGGTGATCTACATCTTCTCCCATATAGTTCTTCATATGTAGCCATTTTAATACTGGAATGGTAGCTATTATTGTAGGCAAATTCTATGAGTGGAAGATGGTCATCCCAATTGCCCTAAAAATCTAGAACACATGCTTGTAGCATAACTTCCAGAGTCTGAATGGTACGTTCATCCTGTCCGTCAGTCTACGGATGAAATGCAGTGTTGAGATTCACTTGTTTGCCTGAAACCTTCTGAAATGACCTCCAAAATTTAGCCGTAAATTGATCTCCTTGGTCTGATAGAATTGATATTGGTACACCATGAAGCCTAACAATCTCCTTGATATACAACTTTGCATAATGTTCAGTCGAGTAAGTTGTCTTAAATAGCAGAAAATGGGCATATTTTGTAAGTCAATCAACTATCACCTAGATGGATTCAAACTTATGACAAGAGCGAGGTAATCCAATAACAAAGTCCATATTAGTCACATCACATTTCCAGGTCGGAATCACTATATTCTTAAGCCATCCACCGGCTTTTTGATGTTCTATCTTTACTTGTTCACAATTGGGACACTGGGCTACAAATTCTGCAATGGACTTATTCATGTTATCACACCAATACTGCTCCTTGACATCATGATACATCTTTATCGAGCCGGGATGGATGCAATATCAGGATTGATGAATCTCATTCATAATCTTTTATCGCAACCCTGCCACATTAGGCACACATAACCGGCCCTGGAATCTCAGTTCCCCATCTCTTCCGATCTCAAAAGCCGTAGTTATACACTGTTGAATGATCTCGCTCAATCGTACAAAGATAAGATCTTCATATTGTTGTGCTTTCACCTCAGCTACCAAAGATAATTGTGATGTATTACGTATAGTAACACCTCTGTCATCAGAGTCTAACAATCTGATTCTGATATTGGCTACCTGATGAAGCTCTTTAGTCAACCCCCATCTACCTACCTCAATGTGTACTAAGATTCCCATTGACTTGTGCCTGAGAGCGTCTGCCACAACATTGGCTTTACCGGAATGATACAATATCTCGACGTCGTAGTCTTTCAGTAATTCAATTAAACTCCTTCTGATTGAAGATGTATTGTAAACTCTTGTGATCTGTGTGGATGTCAACATGGACGTGTATAAGTAGTGTCACAATATCTTCAAAGCATATATTATTGCAGCTAATTCCAAATCATGGGTAGGGTAATTCTTATCATGCTTCTTTAATTGCCTTGATGCATAAGCAATCACATTCCCATGTTGCATCAATACGCGCCCCAAACATATACCTGAAGCATGAAAATATACCACATAACCTTCTGTTCCTTCTGGGAGAGTGAGCACTGGCGCAGATGTCAATCGATTCTTCAACTCATGAAAACTACGTTCACAAGTGTCAGATCACTGGAACTTGGTAGCTTTCTGTGTTAACTTAGTCAATGGTGCTGATATATAGGAAAACCCTTCTACAAACTGCCTATAATATCTTGCTAGCCCATGGAAGTTGTGGACTTCTAATGGTGTTGTAGGTCTCGACCAATTCTTTACTGCATCGATCTTTTGAGTGTCGACACTAATAACCTCGTCAGATATCACATGTCCAAGGGATGCAGCAGAGTTTAGCCAGAATTCACATTTGGAGATCTTAGCATATAACTTACTATCCTGAAGCTTCTATAATACTATCCACAAGCAGCCGCAAGTTCCTCCTGCAAACGAGAATACACCAGAATGTCATCAATGAATACAATCACGAACACATCAAGATAGGGCCTGAATATAGTATTCATGAGATCCATAAAAGCTGCTGGGGCATTTGTTAGGCCGATCGACATCACCAAGAACTCAAAGTGCCCATATCTTGTCCGGAAGGCCGTCTTTGGAATATCCTTCTCCTTAACCCCCACCTGATGACACCTTGAACGTAAGTCAATTTTAGAGAAATACTTGGCACCCTGAAGTTGGTCAAACAGGTCGTCAATTCTTGGACGTGGATACTTGTTCTTTATAGTAAACTTATTAAACTGTCGATAGTTGATACACATCAGTAATGACCCGTCTTTCTTCCGCACGAATAGGACTGGCGCACCCCAAGGTGAAGTGTTAGGCCTAATGAAGCCCTTATCCAGCAAGTCCTTCAACTGCGCCTTCAACTGTCACAACTGTGCCGGGACCATTCTGTATGGAGCGATAGAGTTCGGTTGAGTGTTAGGCAACACATCAATGCTAAACTCAATCTCCCTTTCAGGAGGAAGGCCTGGGAGTTCATTTGGGAAAACATCTGGAAATTCGTTGACCACAGGGATTGATTGTAGAATGGGCAGCTTCGCCTCCGCATCCCTATTGCGAACGAGATGATAAATGTAACCTTTTGAGATCATCTTCCTTGCCTTAATATAGGAAATAAACCTACATTTCGGCGTTGCAATGTTCCCCTTCCATTCAATGACTGGTTCACCAGGAAATTGAAACCGAACCATCTTCATACGACAGTCAAAATTTGCATAGCATGAGGCCAACCAGTCCATTCCTATTATCACATCAAAATCAACCATTTCTAACTCAAATAAATTTGTCGAGGTTTGACGACTACGAATCATCACATTGCAACCTCTACATACCCTTATAGAAATCATAGAATCTCCTATCGTAGTAGATACCGCAAGGGGTTTACTTATTAATTCAGGTTCAATGCCAAACTTATTAGCCACAAAGGGTATAACATATGATAATGCAGATCCGAGATCAATCAGCGCATATACATCATAAGAAAAAACCGACAATATACCTGTAACAACATCTGGAGATGACTCGAGATCATGTCGACTTACTAGAGCATAGGTTCGATTTTGAGCACCACTCGAACTCTGCATTGCATCTCTACCTCTACCTCGACATGTCAACTACTGAAAACCCCGTGCTGGAGGTTGAACTAATGAGGAAGAACCAGACACAGATCCAGTCGGCTGAGCCATACACCCACCTCCTCTGTTAGGATAATCCCGCATCATATGGCTAGGTTGTCCGCAAGAATAGCACACATCAGAACATCGATGGCACAGTCCAAAGTGGGCCTTACCGCACTGATCACAACGTGGTGTTGGGGCTCTCGTCTAATTAGTATCTTTGTGATATTGATCCTGATGCCCTCGAACTCTGACCTGGACTTGAATAGGTAAATCGATCATATTAAGGCCTCTGGAATTATGGAGGAGCACTAGCTACAGATGGTGCTGAACTCCTCGAATACTGGGACCTGACATTGTTTATCAAGTCATCAGAATACCCTGCAAATCTCGCCCTCTTATGATGGCCCCTATCCTGCTCCATATCTGCCCTTTGCTGGTGCTTACCATCCTCTAAGATCTGGGCATAAGCCTGAATACAAGAAAATATCCATACCCTCCACCAAGGAGGCTGTCATGCACTCATTTATCAGATATGGTCCCAACCCGTTCATGAACAAATGCACCCGATCACTCATCTCAGCCACCATATGGGGAGCATACCTTGCTAAAGAATCAAACTGTATACTATACTCCCGCACACCCATATTACCTTGTCTAAGGTTCACGAACTTATCAGCTCTAGCTCATCGTATCTCAACCGGTAAGTAGTGACGAAGAAAGGCCTTAGAAAAATCCTTCCATATAGTTGGAGGAGCGTTCGAACCCCTAGATCTCTCCCAACTATCGTACCAGAGAACTACTAAATCTCGTAGCCGATAAGAAGCCAACTCTACTCCCTCTATATTACTAGCATGCGTAACCCTCAGTATACGATGAACCTGATCAATAAAAATTTATGATTCCTCCTTGGGGTCTGATCCGGTAAACACTAGAGGGTCTAGATTAATAAAATCACGAACTCTCATACTAATCGGTTTATCAACAACATCGATATTCTGCCTTTGAGCCTGAGCAGCTACCAAGCTAGTCTACAACTACACCGCATTCCGCATATCCTGGTATGTAGTACCAGACGGAGGAATAGGTGGTTCCGAGTGCCTCCTAATTTCCTCTAGAGGAGACAGAGTAGAAAGGGTATGAGACGGCATCTAACTCTGAGCCTCACTTTGGCCTACTTTGTCTTGGGGCACCTGACTGGTACCCTCTCCCGCAGCTGTATCAAGTCGTGTACTAATTGTTTGCTTCCTAGTCGAAGGCATCACTAAAAGAAAATAATGTGATTATTAGAGATGAACACTTACGACTCAATTCTACGCACGATCTTGATTCAGGAAGAAGGTAACAACCCTACATGTCATGTAGCCTCCTGATTATAAATGTGGCGCGCTACACATCCATAATCAAGACTCTACTAGACACGGCTCATAGACAATACCTAGGAAAGACCTGCTCTGATACCAAGTTTGTCACGACAAAAAGTGGAGGGCTATGACTAGCACCCGGCCATACTTGTCGAGCACCAACGTACATTTTATCTAACCTTCTTTATTATCTTTTAAGGCCGACAAGATCAATATAAATGGTAGACATGTATCATGGAACACCAATAATAAAAGATGATTGCATGAACATACGTAACATGGGATGACCATATAATCAACAAACTATATATAAGGTACGAGCTACAACGTTACCACGAGAGACTATACATCAAAAACCAACCGGCAGGGCATACCAAACTATACATGAGTCGACACCTATCTACGAGCCTCTAAAGGAACATAAGCGCTGCAACATAGCCGGAACAAGGCCCCGACATATCCATAATGTCTATAACGAAAATACATACCAAGACCACGGCAAGTCCGGAGAAGGGATCTCGCCAATCACCGCTGAACTGGACAACCTATTGTGGTGGGGGGCTACACCTGCCTGTTTATCAGGACCTGCAGCACGACATGCAGCATCCACAAACCAAAGGACATCAGTACGAAAAAAGTACTGAGTATGTAAGCCAGGGAACGAGAAATACGAACAATAATATAAGCAGGGATAAAGAATATACAACCTGTAACATCTGAGTACCTCTGAGGGATACTGACATGAAATGCATAATACATATGTATAAATACATAAACTTTAAACCATACGCCTCTGTGGGCATCATCATCATCCTATTGTACCCGGCCATAATATGCTCGGTAAAAATGTATCTGGCCATCATAAGGTTGGGTAGAATCGTACCCGGCAATGTGGAGCTCGGTAAAACCCAACTGATTAGTGGTTGCACAATAGGTGTCATACTCGGCCGACTATAGCGCATCTTGGTAGACTAAAATACATACATATTTATAATGCATGCTCGACTCATGGACTCACATTCTAAACCTTTCGGAGTGACGTAAGGTCGGTATCCTCTGTACACGTTATTAGGACTAACTCTTCACCATGAACCTTATAAGAATCAGGAAGTACCAATAACATTGATAACATAAGAATAAGAGAAGCAACATAAACATTAATCGTTCCATAAGAGGGGAAATAATGTAATTACTTCTAGCTTCTAAGAGTAGAGTATCTTTGGAAGCTCGTTCATTATATTATGTACAATCAGAGTTGTGCAAAAGAAGGGAAGGGATAGCCACACATACCTTTTATCTGCTGCACCGATCTCAAGCAATGCAATTGTCACAGCTCCTTAGTCTACAATAAGAGAAACGATACTATCGTTATCATTTAAGCGTCATAACTATTATGTATGGACAACAACCTATTTTATTATGAAACAGACAGCACGTCCCCTATATATATGACTTCACACAATTCCAAACAACCACCAAACATCCCAAACAACATCAATAATAATCATACTGAGCCTCTCAAAACAGTCCACGCACAACCTAATCACTTCCTACATACGATGGCCACCGTAGTCGTGTCAAACGAGCCGAAAATGTTACGACGAATGACCAGCCCACAACCCTACATCTATATGGTGTTTATCCACAACATTACTCCTTCAAAACTCCAAAATAAAGTAGTAAAACCCGCAGCTCAACATCAACACAAAACAGTCCGATACAAGTCAATAACTCGAACTCACTGCTTCCGATCACCGTCCTGTGAGTTCTTACATGTATAGAATGAATTACCATGAGTTCACAGCAGAAAAAATGTATTAAATAGAGCAGTAAACGTACCTTACTCTTTATATAACTCATCCCTTTCCTTGGTTCTTCAAACTCATGATTTTACCCCCAATTAGAACTTGAAAGAGAGGGAAAATCGATTAGGGTTTGTGGATAATTTTTGGGAGGAAGTTTGCAGGGGTTTAGGTCTGGTTATTTGTAAAATATAATGAGAGATATATTGCATGAGATAATCCGTTTAATGGGCTCTTTGTCTGACCCGAAATTGCCTCCTTTTGTGCTATCATTTAACCATGTAGGTGACCTACCTACTTGTCACTTAGCAGCTTGTGCAGTCTCGCAAAAATGTCTATATCTCTCTACTCCAATGTCGTATTGATAAACGGTTTATTGAATTGGAGTCTAAACTCATAGATATTCAATTTGGTGGGTAGATCACCCCATAATTCCAAGTATATTGGGAGAAAAGCTCAATGACATTTGACCTAAAGTTTAAGTAAAACTATGAACCTAAGTTGCAACAACTCTTGTCGACTTTTGTTTCATAATTCGTTTGACTTCAAGACTATGATACAGATATTTTATGATTCATATACCTTAAAATAAGAACTCTTGAGAGTATTAACAACCCCTAGGTTTACCCAAAAATACGGCTGACAACATCCTTGATTTGTTTAACTTCTAATACTTGTTAACCACCCTTATACACCTTTATATCATTTAAGACTAATAGGATTAACTTCTTATCATCTTAAAAATAATATCTTCGTGGATTTACGTCAACGACCATATGGCATGAACTAACATACGTGAATATGGGTTGTAGCACGAACTTAGCCGATACTTCAAAGGACATCAAACAATGGAAAAAACACAAACCAAACTCCAATCCAAACTTAATGAACTCTGAAATTTTAAACTTCTACAATCAATGCCAAAACCTATCAAAACACGTCTAATTGACCCCAAAGTTTGCACACAAGTCACATTTGACCTACTCCAACTTCTGGAATTGGAATTTGAGCTCGATATCAAAAAGTCCACTCCTAGTCAAACTTCCCAAAAAATCAACTTTGGCAATTCCAATCCTAATTCAGGTACGGCATCCAAATCACAATCCAGACATGCTCCTAAGTCAAAACCCCATTTCGGAGTCATCTTCACACACTTCTTGCTATGGTCAAATTCTTAAAATTTAAGCTTCGATTTTAAGGACTAAATTTCCCATTTAACTCTAAAACCAAAAAAAAACCACTTGGAAACTCACATAAGCATAAAATGATATTGGGAAAGCAATAAATAGGGGATCAGGGATAATACTATCAAAATGACCGGCCACGTCATTACATCCTCCCCCTCTTAAAGTAATCATTCGTCCTCGAACAAGCATAAAGACATACCTGAAGTGGTGAATGGATGATAATAACGGCTGCACATGTCATGCTTGGTCTCCGAAGTCGCCTCCTTGATCGGCCGATACCTCAACTCAACCTTTATCGAAGAAATGTTCTTTGACCTCAACTTTCAAACCTACCTATCCAAAATGGCCACCGGTTCCTCATCATATTATAAATCCTTGTCCAACTAAACTAAGTTGAAACCCAAAACATGGGAAAGATCACCATGATACTTTCGGAGAATAGAAACTTGGAATATAGGGTGAACTCCTACTATATTGGGAGGTAGGGTAAGCTTATAATCAACCTCCACAACTTGATGCAACACCTCAAATGGGCCAATAAACCTTGGGCTCAGTTTGCACTTCTTCCCAAACCTCATAACACACTTTATGCACCAGCTCTCCAACCATAAATGCAATATTGGTAACTTTCCCATCCGCATAACTCTTTTGTCTGGACTGGGATGTGCGAAGTCGATCCCAAATCACCTTAAACTTCTCCAAAGCATCCTTAACTAATTTTGTACCCAATATACTAGCCCCTCCAGGCTCGAACCAACCCATTAGAGACCGACACTCCCTACCATACAGAGTCTCATACGATGCCATCTGAATGCTCGACTGATAATTTTTGTTGTAGGCAAACTCCACATGTGGAAAGAACTAATCACATGAACACCAAACTCCATCACGCATGCATGAAGCATATCCTCCAATAACTGAATAGTGTGCTCGGACTATCCATCTGTCTGAGAGTGAAATGTTGTGCTCAACTCAACTCGAGTACTTAACTCATGTTGTACGGCTCTCTAGATCCACGATGTAAATTGTGTACCCCGATCAGAGATAATAGATACGACCACGCCATTAAGCCTGACAATCTTGCAGATATAAACTCAAGACAACTGCTCGGAAGAATAAGTAGTCATCACTGGAATGAAATGAGCCGACTTGGTCAATATATCCACAATCACCCAAACTGCATCAAACTTCTACTGAGTTTGCAGGAGCCGAACAACAAAATTCATAGTGATCCCTCCCATTTCCACTCTAGAATCTCTTGCTTCTAAAGCAATCCACCTGGCCGATGATGCTCATACTTCACCCGTTAGCAATTTAGACACCAAGCTATATACTCTATTATGTACTTCTTCATTCTCCTCCATCAATTATGCTACCTCAAGTCATGATAAATCTTTTTGGAACTTGGATGAATATTGTTCTATGAACTGTGAGCCTCTTGGAGAATTAACTCATGTAATTTGTCTATATTATGAACACTTAGTCTGCCCTGCATCCTCAATGCACCATCATGACCTCCTTAGCATCATTGTGTTGCACAATGTCCTTAAGGACAAGCATATGGGGGTCATCATAGTGACCCTCCCTGATAAGATCATAAGAACAAGACTAAGAGACCACACAAGCCAAAATTCAAGTCAGCTCAGAAATATCCAATCTAGCAAACTATTTGGACAAGGCGTGAACATCCAAAGCTAATGGCCTCTCTGATGCTGGTAGATATGCTAAGCTCCCCAAACTCTCTACCCTGTGACTCAAGGCATTGGCCACTACATTAGACTTCCGGGATGGTATAGAATAGTGATATCATAATCCTTAAGCAGCTATAACCACCTCCGTTGATGCAAAATCCTTCTATTTGAACAGATGCTACAAAATCTGGTGATCGGTGTATATCTCACAGCGGACACAGTAAAAATAGTGCCGCCAAATCTTCAAGGCATGAACAATAGCTACTAACTCAAGGTCGTTGACAAGGTAGTTCTTTTCATGCATCTTCAGTTTTCTAGACACGTAGGCAATCATCCTACTGTCCTGTATCAACACCACACTGAGACCTATCCGCAATGCATCATAATATATAGTATAAGACCCAGAACCTGTAGGCAATACCAATACTGGGGTTGTAGTCAAAGTTGTCTTGAGCTTTTGAAAGCTCTCCTCACACTCCTCTATCCACCTGAACGGAGCATCCTTCTAGGTCAGCCTGGTCATAGGTATTGTAATAGATGAGAAACCCTCTACAAATCGACTGTAATACCCCCACCAAACCAAGAAAACTACAGATCTCTGTAGCTGAGGACGGTCTAGGACAACTCTGCACTGCTTCAAACTTCTTCTAATCTACTGTGATCCCCTCACTTGACACTACGTGACCCAAAAATGACACTGAATTTAAACAGAACTCACACTTAGAAAATGTTGCATATAACTTCTTTTCTCTCAAGGTCTGAAGCACAATCCTAAGGTGTTTCTCATGATCCTCCCGACTACGAGAGTACACCAGAATTTTATGCTTTCCCAGCTAGGCTTGAGGTTGACTCATCTGACGCTGTTATCAGAGGTATTATTCTAGATTGCCATAGAGATGCTTCAGTTCTATTTTATCTAGGCTCTACTTATTCCTACACATAATCCTATTTTATTTCATATCTTGTTGCACCTCATGATTCTTTGAGTGCTCATGTATTTGTGTCTACACCTGTGGGAGATTCTATTATTGTAGATTGTGTCTATCATTCGTGTGTGGTTACTATTAGGAGTCTTGAGACTAGCATAGATCTTCTACTTCTTAATATAGTTGATTTTGATGTCATCTTGGGTATGGAATGGCTATCAAAATATCATTCCATATTGCATTGTCACGCCAAGACGATGACCTTAGCCTTGTCAAGGTCACCTCGATTAGAATTAGAGGGGAACTCTTGGCCATTTACCAGCAGGGTTATCTCTTATGTGAAGACGCGACGTGTAGTCGATTTAGGTGTCTAGCCTACTTGGCTTATGTCCGCGATTCTAGTGTGGAGTTTCCCTCCATGGATTCAGTACCACTTATTCATCAGTTTCAAGAGGTATTTTTTGTAGATCTATCGGGGATGCAACCTGATAGAGATATTGACTTCTGTATTAATTTGGCTTAGGGCACTCATCCCATTTCTATCCAGCCCTATCGTATGGCCCAACCAAAGTTGAAAGAATTTTTTCATGACCTTAAACCCTGACCCGGTCATGATGACACCTCTCGTAAAGACAAGGCCTTTCGACACAAACCCCCAAATAAATTAAAAGATATAATAATTCATAATTAAGTCGTTAATAATGATAAATCCTAAAGTATAGTGAAATATATCAACTGCGAAAACAAATACAGCTCGACATCGGGGTGTCACAAGTCATGAGCATCTAAATATATGTCTAAGTGTCTAAAAGAGTTTATATAGTATATCACAGAACTTGAAACAGAAAATAATATAGGACGGAGAAACACTGGCTGCGAACGCCAAATAGCTACCTAGTGAACTCCGTATAGCATACAAGAAGCAATCAACCCTCGCTAGCAGGGAAGGAAGCTCCTGAATCTACGCACATTGTTCAGGGAGTAAAGTGAGTACGCCAATTCAATTAGTAATAAAAATAAATTAATACCAAGCGATAAGAAAAGACGTAAAACAAAGAAAAGGGCTACAAAGAGGGCGTGCAAAACCAATACAATGTAATAAAATAGTAAAATCTTATAAAAGCACCTTTGTTCAGTATAAGCTTCTTTAAAACACCGTTTTAATAGTTAAACAAGTAAATGAAAAATAGCGAGGAAAAATAAATACACGAAAATCAGCCCCTTGGGCATAATATCAACAGAATCAGCCCCTCCGACAATAACATGGAACAACAACATCCCCTCGGGCTATATCACATATCACACTAGGTACTTGTGCTCACTGAAGGTGTACAAACTTCGGGAGGGGACCCTTACGACCCAAGTGCAATATCAATCCATCTCGTGGCATAATTAATAGGCTCTCAGCCTCATATCAACCAAACTATGGCGTACAACTCAGGACCTCGGCCTCATAATCATAATTAGTACAACACTATTACGGCGCGCAACCCAAACACATAATAATTCCAGCAACACTGGCCCACGGCCCTACTCAGTCAGAAATCTCTAAAAGTCACTCGGGCACAATAAAACATAATGTTCAGCCCAAAGTATCATTTAAAATTTCAAAACAGAGTAAACATGGAATAGTTATGAAAGCAATAGAAAACAACATGACTGAGTTCAAGTATGAATACAAAACAGTGAGGAAATAAGAGTAAAATCTCTATAAGGGTCCAAACAGTTGGCATTCAGCCCAAAACATGATGATAGCAACTAGTTTTCAATCAAAATGCAGTAAAACAATCATACGGGGTGGACTAAGTCATAATGCCCAACGGTGCACGACCCCACGCTCGTATCTAGCGTGTGCGTCAACTCAATATAGCATAAAGATGTGAAATCTGGGGTTTCATACCTTCAAGACAACATCAACAATTATTACTCACCTCTATCCGGTTCATACCCTAGCCTTCCATGCCTTTGCCTCTCGAATCAGCCTCCGGATGCTCTAAACCTAACCAAAGTCAGTGCAAACCCATCAATATATGCTAAGGGAACAAAGCCCAGTCGAAAGAAATCAAATTACAACACAAATCTCCAATAGGCTAAATCCGACTCCCGGGCCACGTCTCAGTATCCGACAGAAATTACATCAATAGACTCCTTATCACTTTTGGAGTTCATTCATATAAAAAGCACCTAAATCCAACCACAAACAACCCATCAAATCCCAAACCCAAGGTCTCCAATTACAAGCCCTAGTTCTTCAATATTTAGGTTTAAATTCTACAAATCCATGATTAATTAGGTAGAAATAACATTAGTATTGAGTATCTAGTACATAAATCTTACCTCCAAGTGTTCCCCCTTGATTCCCTCTGCAATCCTCTTCAAAAAGCTTCAAAATCCCCCAAAATGGAGGAATTTAGGCTTAAATACACGGAAATGGGACTTTTAATCATTTTGCCCAGCACTTTTAAATCCTTCATCGCGAACGCTGTCAATGCCTCGTGTTCGCGAAGAACAAATATGAGTTTACCAATTTTTCCTTCAGCAGGAACGCATCTCCCCTCTCGCGAATGCAAAGGCTCGGCTTTCTAGCCCATCGCGAACGCGGCTTCCCTCTCGCAAACATGTAGCTCAATGACCCCGGCCCTTCACGAATGTAGGACCTCCTTCATGAACGTGAAGGCCAATCTTCCCACCTCACATCCTAACCCTTCATGAGCGTGAAGGCCAAAAGTCTACAACACTCACATAGAGATGCTTCAGTTCTCTTTGATCCAGGCTCTACTTATTCCAGCACATCATCCTACTTTGCTTCATATCTGGTTGCACCTCGTGACTCTTTGAGTGCTCCTGTGTTTGTGTTTACACCTGTGGGAGATTCTACTATTGTAGATCGTGTTTATCGTTAGTGTGTGGTTACTATTAGGAGTCTTAAGACTAGCATAGATCTTCTACTTCTTGATATAGTAAATTTTGTCGTCATCTTAGGTATAGATTGGCTATAAAAATATCATTCTATATTGGATTGTCACATGAAGATGATGACCTTACCCTTGTCGAGGTAAGCTCAATCAGAACTAGAGGGGAATTCTTGGCCATTTACCAGCAGGGTTATCTCTTATGTGAAGACTCGACATGCGGTCGAGAATAGGTGTCTAGCCTACTTGGCTTATGTTCGTGATTCTAGTGTGGAAGTTCCCTCCATGGATTCAGTACCAGTTGTTTGTGAGTTTCTAGAGGTATTTCCTGTAGATCAGTTGGGGATGCCACCCGATAGAGATATTGACTTCTGTATTGATTTGGCTTTGGGCACTCATCCCATTTCTATTCAGCCATATCGTATGGCCCCGCCAAAGTTGAAAGAATTTTTTAATGACCCTAAACCTAGAGCCGGTCGTGATGGCACTTCTCGTGAAGACAAGGCCAGTCGACACAAAACCACAAATAAATTAACAGATATAATAATTCATAATTAAGTCATTAATAATGATAAATCCTAAAATAGAGTGAAATATATCAACTACGCAAACAAACACAGCTCGACATCGGGGTGTCACCAGTCATGAGCATCTAAATAAATTTCTAAGTATCTGAAAGAGTTTATACAGTATATCATAGAACTAGAAACAAAAAATAATATAGGAGGGTGAAACACTTGGCTGCGAACGTCGAGCAGCTACCTAGTGAACTCCGCACAGTCTGCTAGAAGCAATAAACCCTTGCTAGCAGGGCCCGAAAGTGAGTACCCCAACTGAGTGAGTAATAAATATAAATAATGACTGAGTGATAAGAAAACACGTAAAACAAAGCAAAGTTCTACAAAGAGGCAATGCAAAATCAATACAATGCAATAAAATAGTGAAATCTTATAAAAGCACCTTAGCTCATTATAAGGTTATTTAATAGACCTTTTTAACAGTTAGACAAGTAAATGAAAAATAGCGAGGAAAAGTAAACACATAAAATCATCCCCTCGGGCACAATATCAACAGAATCAACCCCTCGGGTAATAACATGGAACAATACCAGCCCCTCGAGCTATATGAGCTATATCACATATCACATTGGGTACCCGCGCTCACTGGGGTGTACAAACTTCGGAGGTCCCCCTTACAGCCCAAGCCCAAAATCAAGCCATCTCGTGGCATAATCAATAGGCTCTCGGCCTCATATCAAGCCACCTTGTGGCGTACAACTTAGGTCTTCGGCCTCATAATCATAATCAGAACTACACTATTGAGGCGTGCAACCCGATCACGTAATAATCCTCACAACACATGCCCTAGATCCTACTCAGTCAGAAATCTCTAAAAGCCACTCGGTCACAGTAAAACATGATGCTCGGCCCAAAGTGTCATTTAAAAATTCAAAATAGAGTAAACACGGCTGAGTTATGAAAGCAATAGAATACAACATGACTGAGTTCAAGTATGAATTCAAAACAGTGAGTAAATAGTAATAAAAATCCCCATTATGGTCCAAATAGTTGGCACGAGGCGCAAATATGGCATTCATCCCAAAACATGATGATAGCAACCAGTTTTCAATTAAAATGCAGTAAAACAGTCATACGGGATGGACTAAGTCATAATCTCCAACGGTGCGCGACCCCACGCTCTTCATCTAGCATGTGTGTCAACTCAATATAGTATAAGGATGTGAAATCCAGGGTTTTATACCCTCAGGACAGCACTATGCCTCTCGAATTGGACTCCGGATGCTCAAAATCTAACCAAAGTCAGTGCAAAACCATCAAAATATGCTAAGGGAACAAAGTACACTCGAAAGAAATAAAATTACAATACAGATCCCGAAATTAGCCAAATCCGACCCCTAGGCCCACGTATCGGAATCCGACAGAAATTACATCAATAGACTCCTTATCACTTCCCGAGTTCATTCATATCAAAAGCACCAAAATCCAACCACAAACGACCTCTCAAATCCCAAACTCTAGGTCTTCAATTACAAGACCTGGTTCTTCAATATTTAGGTTTAAATTCTACAAATTCCGTGATTAATTAGGTAGAAATCCAATTAGTAATGAGTATTGACTCCATAAATCTTACCTGCAAGTATTCCCCCTTGATTCCCTCTTCAGCCCTCTTCAAAATCGCCCAAAAATGGAGGAACTTAGGCTCAAAATCACGGAAAGGGGTCTTTTAAACATTTTGTCCAGCACTTAAAAATCCTTCATCGCAAACGCGGTCAATGCCTCGCGTTCACAAAGCACAAATTTGAGCTGATCAATTTTTCCTTCTTCACGAACGCGGCTTCCCTTTCGCGAACGCGTAGCTCAATGACCCCGGCCCTTCACGAATATGAGACCTCCTTCGTCAATGTGAAGGCCAATCATCCAACCTCACATCCTAACCCTTCGCGAACGCGAAGGCCAAAAGTCTGCTACACTTACAGCAGATTTGCTACAATTTTCTCAACTTGAAATGATCCATTTAACCACCCGAAACTCGCCCGAGGCCCTCGAGACCTCCATCAAACATGCCAACATATCCCATAACATTATTCAAACTTTTTCCATCCTTTGGAACACTCAAAACAATATCAAAACACCAAATTTGCATCGGATTTAAGCCTAAGAATTCTAAAAACTTCCAAATTCTGCTTTCGATCAAAAAGTCTATCAAACCACATCTGAATGACCTGAAAGTTTGCACACATATCCCAAATGACACAAAGAACCTACTGCAATTCTAGAATTCCATTTCGACCCTTATATCAAAATCTTACCTATCAATCGAAAAACGCTAAAATTTCGATTTCGCCAATTCAAGCTGAAATCTACTTCGTACCTCCAAAACACATTCTGATCACGCTCCAGGGCCCTAAATTACCTCCCGAAGCTATCCAAGCCATTGGAACTCTCATCTGATCCCTTTAATGCATAAGTTAATATTCGGTTGACTTTTCCAACTTAAGCTTACTAAAAAGAGACTAAGTGTCTCAAACCTTATAAAAACCTCTCTGAAGCCAAGCCAACCAACTCGATAAAACATAATATAGCTGAAAAAGTCAATAATAAGTAGAAATGGGTGAACGGAGTGGTAACTCATGAAACGACCGGCCGGGTCTTTACAAATTTAAGGAACAATTGCAAGATTTTCTTGATAAAGGCTTCACTAGACCTAGTGTCTCGCCCTGGAGTACGCATGTGTTGTTTGTGAAAATGAAGGATGGATCAATGAGGATGTTCATAGATTATCAATAGTTGAACAAAGTCACCATCAAGAACAAGTATCAATTGTCGATGATAGATGACTTATTTGATCAACTTTACGATGCCAAGTTGTTTTCAAGGATTGATTTGAGGTATGGATACAGTATGTTGAAGTTTAGGGCATCCAATGTCCCTATAATAGCTTTTTCGACTCGGTACGGGCATTATGAGCTTCTAGTGATGTCATTTGGGTTGACAAGTTCCCTAGCAACATTCATGGATTTGATGAACAGGGTTTTCATGCTCTATTTATATTCCCTTATGATTGTATTTAATGATGATATCTTAATCTACTTCTACAGTCAAGAGGAGCATGAGCATCACCTTCAGATTATACATTAGACTCCGAAAGACAGCCAGTTATGTGCCAAGTTTTCAAAGTACGAGTTTTGGTTGGACTTGGTCACTTTCTTAGGCCACGTCGTATCGGCAGAGGGTATAAGGGTGGATCCTAAGTAGTTTAAGGTAGTTTAGAACTGGACTAGACCTACTTCAACTATAGAGATCTAGAGTTTCCTAGGTTTGGCAGGTTATTACCGTCGATTAGTGGAGGTATTTTCCTCTATAGCAGCCACAATGACCAGGTTAACCCTAAAAGGTACCCCGTTCAGATGGTCAGATGAGTGTGAGGTGAGCTTTTAGAAGCTCAAAACTGCTTTGACTATGACGCTAGTGTTGGTTTTGCCAACCGATTCAGGATCTTACATGGTGTATTACGATGCCTCTTGTATTGGTCTCGGTGCAGTACTGATGCAGAATGAAGGTTGATTGCATATGTGTCGCGACAGTTAATATGATAAGAATTACCTTGTTCATGACTTGGAGTTGGCACTTATTGTTCATACGCTGAAGGTCTGGATGCACTATCTGTACAGCTTGTCATGCGAGGTATTCATGGATCATTAGAGTCTACAGTATTTGTTCAAGAAAAATTATCTCAATTTGAGGTAGAGGAGGTGGTTAGAACTATTTCAATATTATGATATCACCATTTTGTATCACCGTAGGAATGCCAATTCAGTGGTCGATGCCTTGAGTAGAAAGGCAGTGAGCATTGGCAACCTTGCATACATTCTAGTTGGTGAGAGACCACTTGCATCAGATGTTCAGGCTTTGGCCAATCAGTTCATGAGGTTGGATGTTCTAGTGCCCAATTGTGTTCTACCTTGTACACTCGCTTGATCTTCCTTGTATGAGCGCATCAAAGAGTGACGGTATGATGATCCTCATACGTATGTCCTTAGGGACACAGTTCGGCATGATGTGGCCAAGAAGGTGACTGTTGGAGATGATGGGGTTTTTAGGATGCAAGGTCGTATTTATATGCCTAATGTAGATGGGCTTCGTAAGTTGATTCTTGAGAAGGCCCACAGTTTTTTGTAATCTATTCATCCAGGTGCCTCCAAGATGTATCAGGACTTATGGCAACAATATTGTGGAGAAGGATGAAAAAGGATATAGTTACACATGTAGCTTGGTATCTGAATTGTCTAGAGGTAAAGTATGAGCATTAGAGATCTGGTGGTTTACTTCAGAAGTTAGAGATTCCTGGGTGGAAGTGGGAGCGTATCAGTATCGATTTTGTTATGGACTCCTACGGACTTAGAGGAAGTTTGATGTTGTATGGGTTATTGTGGACAAGCTGACCAAGTCAGCGAATTTCATTTCTGTGGCAGTTACTGAGATCTACATCTGCGAGATCATCTGTTATCATGGTGTTCCCGTATTTATTATTTTTTTATCGAGATACGTAGTTCAGCTTACACTACTAGATGGTAGTACAGCATGATTTGGGCATGCTGGTTGATTTAAGCACATCATTTCATCCACTTGTAGAGTTTAACTACAATAATAGCTACCAGTCGAGCATTTAGATGGCCCTCCATGAGGCATTATACTGGAGGCGGTACTATTTGTCAGTTGGATGATTGGATGATTTAAGCCGGGGGACGCTCGTGTTTTGTACAGCATGCTTTGGATAAGGTCAAGATTATTCAGTATTGACTTCACATATCTCATTCTAGGTAGAAGATTTATGTCGATCGTAGGGTTCGTGACGTTGCATTCATGGTCAGAGAGACGGTATTTCTTAGAGATTCAACCATGAAGTGTGTGATAGGCTTTAGGAAGAAGGGAAAGTTGAGCCCTAGGTATATCGGACCTTTTAAGGTTCTTGAAAGAGTGGATGAGGTGTCTTACATGCTCACATTACCACCTAGCTTATTAGTAGTCCATCCGATGTTTCGTTTGCCTATACTTTGGAATTATCACGGTGATCTGTCCTATATATTAGATTTTAGCTCACTCCAGTTGGACAAGGATTTGATCTATGAGGAGGAAATGGTGGCTATTCTAGCTCCAGTTGGTTTGACAGTTGAGGCCAAAGAGTTATCCTTCAGTTCGAGTGTAGTGGAGAGGTCAGTCGGTCGAGGCAGCTACTTGGGAGTCCGAGTCAGACATGCGGAGTAGATATCCACACCTTTTCCCCAGTCCAGGTACTTTTCAATATTCGTTCTACGGCGAACGGTTATTTTAGAGGTGGAGAATATGATGACCTAATGGGTCATCTATAGTTTTAAACCTTAATTGAGTGTTTCGAAGCTTCCTATAGCTTCTTTATGCCTTCCTCAATTTGCATGCTCGATCCATGTCTTTTTCCAAAAGGCTTTTATGTGAAAAATTGATAAAATTTTAATCTATGCCTTAAAATTCGTTGAGTTGACTTCGATCATCGTTTTGAGCAAACAGACCCGAATTCGTATTTTGATGGTCCCAGTGGGTCCGTATCACGATCTAGGACGTGGGTGTATACCCTGAATTAAATTTTTAGGTCTCTAGCTCGAGTTATCACATTTTGTCTAAAATTTGAAGTTTAAAACTTTAATGAATTTAAAGATTTGACCAAAGTTTGACTTTATTGCTACTGGGTCTGAATTTTGATTTCGGAGCTTGGTATATGTTCATTACTTAATTTATGACTTTTTGTAAGTTTTAGTAAAAACTAAGTTGTTTTGACGTAATTCGGATGTACTGTTGTTAAAAAAGAAATTCTTAAGTTTCATTTAAAATTTCATTTGATTTGGTGTTTGATTCGTAGTTTTAGGTGTTATTTTGGCGATATGATCGCACGAGCGAGTTTATGTGAGGTTTTTGGACTTGTGTGCATGTTACGTTTGGAGCCCCGAGGGCTCGGGTGAGTTTCGAATAGGCTACGGAAACATTTTGGACATAGAATCATAGCGGATGCCTTTTTCGCTTCTGGTGTCTATTGCTGCAGATCTCGTATTTGTGAGCCTGCGAAAGCTAGGGGATCCTCACATTTGCGAGGTAAGTTCGCAATTGCGAACTTGCCGTATCCGCTTTTGCTAAGGTAGAGTGACATTTGTGACTCGGCAGGATCTTGATAATGTTGGCATTTGCAAAGAATAGGTCCGCATTTGTGAGGGCATAAGGGTTCGCATTTGCGACTAATATATCGTAGTTGCAATTATTGGGATTCTGAGAGGAGTTCGCAATTGCGTTCTCTTTCTCTAAATTGCGAATATGATATCGCAATTGTGACATCTACAGCTGGGTAAAAGCTGAGTTAGGCAGGATTTTTTATCATTCTTTCAAATTTTCAAACCTAGAGACACTAGAGATGATGTTTTCAAGAGCTTTTCTTCGCCTAATTTGTTGGTAAGTGATTCTAACCTGCTTTCTTTCAATTACCCATTAAATTTTATAAGATTTCAACCTAAAATCTAGGATTTTCATGGTAGAAATTGAGTTTGGATAGAATTATTGGAATTTAGACCTCAAATTGAGTGTGGAATTCGAAACAAATTACATAACCGTGCTCGGGGGTGAATGGGTAATCGGTCTTTGGTCCGAGTTTCAGGTTTTGACCATGAGGGCGTGGGAGTTAACTACTGTTGACAACTTCGATAATGATCTAAGTTGAACTTCTTTCATTCGTGGGCAGTAAGGCTTGTTTTGAATCATTTGGTTGTTAAATTCCTAGATTCGATTGGCTCGGAAGCTTGTTCGAAAGGAAAAGTCGTGGTTGAGCTTTGAGAAGATTTTGGAGCGAGGCAAGTGTTGGGTCTAACCTTAATTTTAGAGAATTAGGAACCCTCGGACTATGTGCTACATGAAATTTATGTGTTGCGGCGTATATGCGAGAGTGCTTATACGCTCCGAATTACTTGTTTCCCTGATTTTCTGCTTCTTCTTAATTTTTTTCTCCCATGTCTTAACTGTTATGTGCTTTAAATGCCTCCCATGCCTTATTTTCTACTTGTGAATCATTGTTTCTCGTGTTAAAACTGTTAGACCTTTCCATTCTTTCCTAACACTGCTATTTGCCTTAATTGACATACATGTACCTTTAAATTTTTATTTACTAGACTTGTTTTGCCGTGTAATATTATATATGTGACGTCCCTAGTTGGTACGAGGCTTATGTGATGACCGAAAGGGTCATCTTGTATTTTAGAATCCAAATATTCATTCCAAGGCCTTGAAAACCTTGTTTTCCTTCTCCCCAATTTGTATGTGCAGTCTGGGCGCGTTTCTAGAAAGCTTTTATATGAAATTTAAGAACAATATTAAATTGGCCTTTAAAATTGATTATAGTTGACTTCGGTCAATATTTTTGGTAAATGGACCCGGACACGTAATTTGACAGTCCCATAGGGTCCGTAGTAGAATATTGGACTTGGGTGTATGCCCAGAATCGAATTCCGAGGTCCCTAGCCTGAGAAAAGAATTTTTAAAGAAAATTTGTTGCTGGAAAATTTAAGGACTTTTGCAAATGAAATGGCGTGTGATCCTGATGGTATCGAGCCTGTATTTTGGTTCCGAAGCATGGTATAGTTTTAAAATAATAATTAAGTCGAATATGTCAAAATTTTGTAAGAATAGGAGTTGATTTGGTATAAATTGGACCCTTAGTTGAGAAAATGGAAATTTCAATGTTCTTAAGAATTTCATTAATTTTGGTGCTAAATTCGTTGTTTAAGATGTTATTTTGGCGATTTGATTGAACGACCAAGTCCGTATAATATTTTTATACTTGTGTACTTGTTTGGTTCGGAGGCCTAAGGGCTCGAGTGAGTTTGGATTTAGAAAATTTCTATTGCAGCTGGTATTTTTGTTACAAGCTTTGATCTAGAAATTGTGAGGTCATGCTTTGCAATTAAGAGCCTAACAGGCTTGGCAGTTGCGAGGTCTTTATTGCAATTGCGAAGAAGCCCATGCCAGCACTAGTTCGCATTTGCGAACACCCCTTCGCAGGGATTTTAATGGAAAATTAGGTGTTCCTGGGTAGAAGTTAGGATTATTAAATTTTGGAGATTTGGACCTCAATTTGAGGTCGGATTTCAAAATGAATTGCATATTTGAGTTCGTGGGTGAATGGGTAATCGGGTTTTGTTTTAACTTCGAATTTTGACCAATCGGACCCGGGGTCCATTTTCACTTTTTGGGGAAAACATTGAAAAATTAATATTCATCCATTAGAATTGATTTATTTAGCATTTATTGATGTAATTAAGTAAATTATGACTAGATACAAGCGGATTGGAAGTGGAACCAAGAGGTAAAGCGGTAACTGAGGCTTGATTTTGTCCATGGAATTGAGGTAAGTGTTTGGCCTAACCATAGCTTGAGGGAATAGGTGTTGTGGTCTTTTTTGCTACGTGCTAGTGTTGAGTACGACGTATAGTTGTTGTGATGAGTATCTATACGTTGGTGTCCAGCATGCCCGTGAGTCTTATACCACGATTGTTATGACTATACTATGTACTGTTCATGCTTAAATTGATGATTATCAATGTTGAACGAGACTTATGATAATTTCATGGTAATTGATTATTGTTGAGTATTGGCTCAAGTTGAGATTTATTTTGTGAAGTAACTTTTGGAACGAGATAGGTTATAGATGAATCCCTTGCCGGGATGTAGTTGTTTCTATTATTGATTCCCTTGCTGGGATATATTGTTTCTATTATTTGGGTGTGCAGGAGTGTCAAGCACGAAGAGTGATGCCATGCACGATATTGTTAGTTTTAATGCAAGAAGGGTGACGCCGTGCCATGATTTGAGAGCTAATGCACGAAGGTTGATATTGTTCATTGATTATGAGAGCTAATGTAAGAAGGGTGATGTCATGTCATTTCTATTGTTTCTTATGGAGAGAATGAGAGTAAAATCAAGAAGGGTGATGTTGTGCACGTGTTACTGTTTCATTATTCCTGTTGCTACAAATATGGTGTTCATTATGCTTCTCTATGAATTACTGATAGAATTTGAAATTCCCTGTAGCATGTTCCTCTTCCCCTCATTATCTGTTATTTCCTGTTATTATTGTTGTGTTCGTATATGATTTAAATGCACAAGTTTTTATGGTTGTCTTGTCCTAGGCTCGTCACCACTTTACCGAGGTTAGGATCGACACTTACCAGTATAAGGGGTCGGTTGTATTGATACTGCACTCTGCACTTTTTGTGCAGATCTCACTGTCGGACCTTATGAGTAGCTTGAGGTAGCTGCCGTTAGTCCAGGGAGACCAAGGTAGATCTACTGGCGTTCATAGAGCCTGAAGTCCCCCTTTCCCCGCTTTATTTTTCTGTTGTCTCTTCTATTTCGATAACAATTTTATTTTATTCGGACTTATATTTGTAGTAAATTTTAGTCGTTCATGGATTGTGACACCAGACTCTATGGGATAGTTAGGTACTTGAGTTGTGGAACTGTTATATTACTTCCGCATTTCTTAATTATTTTGCTTAGCTAATATCTGATTCTATTTGATTAATAAAAGTGGTGGAAAAAATTAAAATTGTTGGGTTTGCCTAGCTTTCACGAGTAGGCTTCATCACGAATATCGAAGGTAGAAAAATCTGAGTCGTGACAGCTTTCTTTCTTATTCAGCTTCATATCCATCAATCGTAGAGGTTCTTGTGAGTGAGTTATTGATTTGATTGTACTCATTAAATATTTGATACCGATATGGTGGGATTGAGTTAGATACTGAAAAAGGGTGGACTGATATGATGATACAAGGGTGAACATGTGTCAATATGGTGGGATCTGATTGCACGCCACAACAGGTGAAATAAGGATAGTGGATAGATACAGTGGAATAAGGGTGAATTATGATATTGTTTTTGTTATATGGTGGAATCGGATTGCGCTCTGCAAGATATATATATATATATATATAATTCTTGATGTTGCTACAGTGGAATAAGGGAGGATTGGGATGTGCGATGGGATCGGGTTGCGCGCCGCAAAAATCAATGTGTTTCTATTTCCTTTTGTTGTGTTTCTTTTCGGTATTTTTCCTACAAAATTCTAAAGTTTTGTATATATATATATATACACACACATAATTCTTGATGTTGCTATAGTGGAATAAGGGAGGATTGGGATGTGTGATGGGATCGGGTTGCGCGCCGCAAAAATCAATGTGTTTCGATTTCCTTTTGTTGTGTTTCTTTTCGGTATTTTTCCTACAAAATTCTAAAGTTTTCTAATTCTGACCTTCACTGGTTTTCTCTGTGAATTTAGCTTTTTTCTTCAGTTAACTGCCTTATTTTTGCTCAGTATTTTCTTTTACTGCCTTTATTTTATACTAAGTACAGGTTATAGTGTAAGTGACCCGCTTTAGCCTCGCCACTACGTCGTCAAGGTTAGGCTTCGCAATTACAAAGTACATGTAGTCGATTGTACTCATACTACACTTTGCACTTGTTGAGCAAATTTTGGAGTCGGTCCTAGTGGCGGTCGTTAGCATGCTCGGGTTGGCTAGCAGTATGGAGACTTGAGGTACAGCTGCTCGGCGTCCGCAGCCCCAATCGTCCCCTTTCTTTTTATTATCTGTGTATTTTCTCTCAGACAACTTTATTTTTTATTCGGACCTTTATTTGTACTATTCTAGTAGTTCGTGCACTTGTGACACCGGGTCTAGGATTGTATTTTATTCAGTTGCTATGATTTTTCGCACTATTTTAGATTATGGCAGTTATTTGAGATACTTTCTTATTATTCAATTTGGACTGTTGAAAATGGTTAAATTGTTCTAATATTGGCTTGTCTAGCAAGTAAAATATTAGGCATCATCATGATTGCGAAGGTGACAATTTTGGATCTTGATAGAAATCCATCTTCATCAATATGTGTCATTCTTGCGCAGGGGCCTCTATTTCGTTCCAATTTTATCGTATGTCCCCGAAGGGACTTCATCATTATGAGATCATCATAATAACTATAATTATTTTCTTAAGAAAAAGTATATATTCTAATCATAGAACTATGAACCCTCACGACGTTGTAGGCTGAACAACCATACTTAGGCTTAAAAAAAGGGAAAATAGTATCATAAAATTGATCATACATAAGCAGAATGAAAATAGCCAAAGAATATTACCATCTTTGACATAAACATTAATCGCTATAATATGGTTTTTCTCTTTCTCGCTAACATTGATCTCTATGTCGTGCCTTTTTTGGGAATTTTTTTTTTTGCTGGCCATAGATATTCCTTGTATATTTATATCCATGCAGATCTACCATTAGACGAAAGAATTATGAAATCCACGGTAAATTGAGAAATTGCATCTTCCAATATATTCAAAAGTTTTGATGAATTCAGAGCAGAGTAAAAAAGAATGAAAAAATAATTTGAAGAACAAACCGCATACATAGTAATGGAAGAACGTGGAGAAATGGAGAACAGGAGGTAGATTAGGATTTTTATGCTAATACCACGTTTGGGTATTATGGAGCCGTGTGGTTTAATTTTGGGGGTGCTTTTTCCCGCCTTTTTTAATATATTTCAGTAAAGAGTAATTAAGTATTTAGTATACAAATACACTTTGGAATTGGCAGAAAGAAAAGTGTTAAAAATTTTCTTATAAAATTATTGTAACTGCTAGTTTTGAAGTTTTTGCCATTTAAAAAAAAATCAAAATGAACTTTTGGAATTGACAGAAATTAACTGCCAAGTTTGAAACTTTTACCCCTTAAAAAAATCTAAGTATTTGTCAGCATTAAAAATTTATATTTTTTAAAATTAGATTTTGAATCTCCAACATAATTGAAGAATTGTCCAAAACTTTATATGTGTCAATGTATTGTTATGCCAGTTGTCATTATAACCCTTCTTTGCCTTTCTATTATATATAAATAGATAGATTTGTTTGTTTGATTCATAATTTTAGTGTTTGGGCCCACTGGCTAATCTAACCTAATCTGAAGGAGAAATTCAAAAGCCAAATTTACAAGTGGTCATTCAAAAACAGCGCAGTTTCAAAAGAAATCGAAATTTAGACACATTTTATGGAAAAATAAATTTGAATGAAAATACAGTTCAAAATCCGGAAAAATACTCCAGCATAATATACTGGAGTACCAGTATAATATGCCGATCCAGCATAATATACTGGAGTACCAGTATAATATACCGATCCAGCATAATATACTGGAGTTTGGAGCACCGGGCTCCAGTCTCCCGTATATTATACTTGAGCTAGCAAATTATACTGGTCCAGCATAATATGCTGAAAGTTCATCCAAAGATGCACCAAACTCCAGTATATTATGTTGGACTGGTCTATGTTGCAGTAAAGTAATGGCTATTTTTCATTGACTTGATAAATACTAGCTATTTTTGATTGATCAGTCCGAAAAAATGGCTCGACCATACTTTTATTTTTAACCAATCCATGAGGTCGCGGGCTGAGATGGGTAGGACTGAAAAGCCCAATTTTAAATGGACTAAGAAAGGGGAAGAAATTTAAAAATAGCCAGATTTACAACTGGTCATTCAAAAATAGTCCAGTTTCAAAAGTAATCGAAATTTAGCCACTTTTCATATAAAGATAAATCTGAGCGAAAACACTGTTCAAAATCCGAAAAATACGCTTGCATATTATACGGGAGTTCTAGCATAAGTATGCTTGAACTCCCACATATTATACGGGAGTTCCAGGATAACTATGTTGGAAATCCCGTATAATATGCGGGAGTTCAAGTATAACTATGCTGGAACTCCCGCATAATATACTGGAGTTCCAGCAAGTATAAATGTCCAGTATAATATACTGGAGTTCCAGCAAGTATAAATGTCCAGTATAATATACTGGAGTTTTGAGCACCGGTGCTCCAATCTCCCATATATTATACAGGAGTCAGCAAAGTATACCGGTCCAGCATAATATGCTGGAGTTCATACACAAATACATCAAACTCCTGTATATTATATGGGACCGGTCTCTATTGCAGCAATATAATGGCTATTTTTCATTGACTTGATAAACACTGTCTATTTTTGATCGACTAGTGCAAAAACTGGTTATACCGTGCTATTTTGACTAAGAAAGGTCATCCCAATCCAATGCAATTATAGCGTGCTGAGTTGAGATGGCTCAACATGCCAAGCTCATTTTGAAAGCTATATTAATAATATTAATTATACGAGTTTGAACAACTCACCCTTATATATCTATTTCTTGAATGAGTAAATAATAGTTACTTGTTTTTTGGTCAATTGTTTTTTCGAACTAGTGATGATGGAACTAAAATAATTGATGCTTTCATGGTATTCTAAAGTGAAAAAAAAAAAAGTAGTACGATGCATTACATTTCTGCTATGCGTCGGGTTCGAGAAAAGGCCGGACCATAAGGGTCTTAGGTAAAAAATATTTTGAACTAATTTTTTGGCAAGAATAAGAGATTGTACTGACATATTATTCCAAAATTTAAATTGAAAAAATAAAATCAATAAAAGAACAAGGAAAAGGCTGTGTGGATAAAAGGAGAACCATGATTATTATACCCTTATCATGAGTGGACTAGCTCATATTTACTCATTAAACTTATAACAAGACTTTTAACTTCTTATTTTTATTCATTTTATAATTTATCTTATTATTAAAATGGAGTCCACAATACAAGATAATAATTTGAACCCCAAAAGTTCCTTGTAAAAAAATTTAACCAAAAAAATTATACAGATTCAAAATTAAGAAGAGCCGAAAATATCAAATTGATCATCATATTCAGGTATTTTCCCTTCTTTTTTTTTTAGCTCTCCTGAAATTTAACAATTATTAACAGGACACAATTCTAGAAAATCAATCGTCTTTCATGAACAATAAAAGATCGTCAAGAATACAAATTAAACTAAAAAATTTAAATTGTAAATAAAGAAATTGTAGTGTATACTTAACAACAAGTTCTAACCTTGCTGAAGAAATTGTGATTGCTGCATGCCAGAAAGAACTATATATTAATTTTATTTATTTTGAGCTTATAAATTTATGCATTTTAATTGCGAAAATAAGAGAGTATTCATCTTCACAAAGACAAAAACGGAAAGGGAGAAGACTTATTAATTATCCTTTAGACAAAATTAAATATTTTATGAATCTTTGATTTTGATATGCATTTCCGGAAAAAAAGTTTTATATGTTCCTTTCTTTTCTTCTTCTAATTTCTGTTCTTTCTCTCGTTGATTTAGATATAGAAGCCAAATCAAAGACCCTAAAATAAAAGGTTGATAAATTAATTCAATATTTTTTAGGGGCAAATATGTGCTAGCTAGTCCAATTATGATAAGGACATATTTAGAACCAAATGCAAACAGAGAGCAAATAATACATGAAAATTAATTATTTTATTATACATTATGTATCTCATTTTTTATCCTATGGACCGAACACCTCTCTGTCAAGAATGCACTGCATGCACTAAATAATACAGAAATTATTAATCATTTTATTACAATCCTTGTATCACATTTATGTATTATAACTTATCGGGGAACCAAACGTCCCCTAAGTAGCTTATCCACTTACCAAAAGCATTAGCAAAAAATTGAAGTCGTAAAACAACACTTTCAACACACCATGTAATTCCTTGCTACATATATGATGGAGCCCAATTACTAAGCCCAACAATAACAGATTCAAGCTGATAAAATTGTATTGGGCTCACTAGTGTTTGGGCCTCATTTTTCATTTAGGGACCCGGCCCTTGTCTGGTTTTAATATACGTGTTTGTAATTAAACTACATGGGGACTATTCTGGAATTTTTCCAATTAATGAGACTTTCGTTTTATTTACCACATATCTCAATCTGCTCCTTCTCGTTCTCTCTAATTAGGGTTTTCTTCTCCTTTGATTTGCAAATCAATGGCAGCATTCTAGCTTAACATGGTATCAGAGCGGAGATCCGCGTAGGCCTCGAGATCTTCTATGGATTCAATGGTTTAAATTTTCATTTTCGACGAGTTTTGCTTTGTCGGCGACGGACTGTTCGAGCTTCTATTTTCGGATGAAAATGGAATTTCTCCTTGAAAAGTCAACGCACAAGCTTCTCTCCTTAGTTTAACTGAAATAAAGTTGGTAATATCCTCCACTTCTTCAAAACTTTTTCTTTAATGTTGTGTTCTGTGCACTAGCTTGAGAGCTTCTGATGCTATCTGTTGATTTAGGATTACTAATTGAAAATTGATATTACATGCATGTGTACCCCTCCAGTTGTTTCTTGAGAAACTTGTTTTGATTGGTAGTTGAGCTATAGAATTGGTTCATAGAGATGAGTACTGACTCAGCAACAACCTCTTCTCCGGTAAACTCTACCATTAGTCACTCAATTGATCATTCGCATTCGTTGTATGTCCATTCATCTGATAATCCATGAAGTTAACTTGTACCAGTTCCTTTCAATGGAACTGGTTATGTCCTGGAAGAAAAAAGTTCTTATTGCACTGTCTGCAAAGAACAAGGCTGGGTTGATCAGTGGAAGAATTTTTCAGCCATCACCCGATTCCCCTCTATATGACCACTGGGTGAGATGCAATAACATGGTGTTTGCATGGTTAAGCAATTCTTTGTCTAAAGATATTGCTGATAGTGTTCTACATTGTAACACTGCAAGGGAGATTTGGAGAGACATAGAAGAGAGGTATGGACAGTCTAATGCTAGTAGGTACTATTTTATTCAAAGAGAGATTTCTGCTGTCTCTCAAGGATCTTCTGACATTGCTAGTTACTACACCAAGCTTAGGAAGTTGTGGGATGAGTTGAAAACTACCTCCTTTGGTCCATCTTGCACATGTGGGGCTAAGCCACAATGCAGTGAAGGGCAGAAATTGATCCATTTCTTAACAGGGTTGAATGATACTTACTCTAATGTTATAATCAACATCTTAATGATGTCTCCTGTACCTACTCTAGGAAAAGCCTATTCTATGATCCTTAATGACGAAAGTCAAAGAGAACTTCAACCATCAGGATTAAACTTTCTCTCAGAATCTGCCTCCTTTACGGTCAAGACCTCCCCTGCTCCACCAGTTATTTTTCAGCACAATAACACTAACAAAGTCTACACTCAGAAGGTCAGTTTTAAAAATAAGAGGGTGACAAATGTTTGCAAATATTGTAAAAAGCATGTACATTCAGTTGACAAGTGCTACAGGCTTCATGGGTTTCCAATGGATTTCAAATTCACTAAAGGGAAAAGGTCAGCAGCTTGTGTTCAAGTTGATGAACTTAGAGTAGATTCATCCTCCTCCTCTGAAAGTATGATGCTTACTTCTGCTCATGATTTCACCAAGGAGCAATACCAATACTTGATGAACCTCTTTCAACAATCTCACATGACCTCACCAAGTCAGGAACCTCCTTCTAGCAATACTGCCATAGGTGCCTTTGCAGGTGTGTTCTGCAGCCTTGTTGTTTATTCTCTTGCCTTGTGCTGTGTTTCGGACTTGAAAGTAAATACATGGATTTTAGATTCAGATGCAACAAATCATATGACTCCTCACAAAAATATTTTACACAATATTAAACTTTTACCTTTCTCTTTCCTGGTAACACTCCCAAATGGCTATAAAGTAAAAGTAACTTTCACTGGTCTCTAAATCTTTGTGCTGACTTTACTTTGTCTAATGTTTTTCTAGTTCATTCCTTTCAGTTTAATCTCATCTTTGTTTCTCAATTAGTTTCTCAATTCAGTTGTACAACCCTCTTTACCAACTTTTCTTGTCTCAAATAGGGCCTTTCTCTGAAGAGGCCATTGAAAATTGGTAGAGCACCAAATGGGTGGTATGTAATTCAATCTTCGTCTAACCTTGCTGCATCAATAAATACCATTTCAGCTATTCCTTCTTTGCCTAAGTGTGATTACAGTGCTTGCACTACCTCATGTAATCATGTTACTTCAGGTAATAAAGTTAATTTTTTTGGCATCAAAGATTAGGACATATGACTTTTTATAAGATGAAATCTATTTCTTGTTTGTCTGATAAATTATCCTCTAAGAAATCTTTTATATGTTCCGTATGCCCTTTAGCTAGACAACAAAGGCTCCCCTTACTAGATAATTCAATCAAATCTACTCATCCATTTCAACTTGTTCATGTTGATTTGTAGGGTACCTATCACACTAGAACATATAATGGTTTCAAATATTTTTTAACCATTGTGGATGATTATTCTAGGGTCTCCTAGACTCATTTACTTTCCTATAAAAGCAATGCACTCAACATCATTAAAGCATTCACTATTATGACCAAAATTTATTTTCACACTTCTGTTCAAACACTTAGATCTGACAATGCTTTTGAATTTGGATCAAGTTCCCAAGTTGTCTTTTTTTTTTTTGCTGAGTCTGGTATCACACATCAAACTACAATACCTCACACTCCCCAGCAAAATGGGGTAGTTGAAAGGAAACATAAATATATTTTAGAAACTTCTATAGCATTACTTTTCCAATCCAAACATCCTGCCAAGTATTGGGGTGATTGTGCCTTAACAGCCACATACCTTATTAATTGGTTTCCTTCCCCTATTATTCAGAATCTCTCTCCCTATGAGAAGTTACATGGTCATCCTCCTATTTATGCTCATTTGAGGACTTTTGGATGTTTATGCTATGCCACCCTCCAAAAGATACAGAGAGAAATTTTAACCTGGAGCTTCTCCATGTGTATTTTTAGGCTATCTATTAGGCAAAAAGGGTTACAAACTCCTGCACTTACACAATCATTCAATCATTTTTTCCAGGGATGTTACCTTCAAGAACACATCTTTCCCTATCATTCTTCTTCTCCTTCTAAAGTTCCTACCTTTTTCCCAGTCTCCACACCTACTCCTGCTTTCTTTGATGATCCACCACCTCCTGCTTCTCCTACTCATTCTTCTTCTCTAGCTCCAATCTCTTCACCTTCTTCTTCTGCTTCTCCTCTTCCCATTGTTTCTTCTACACTTTCTCCTCCTACTGAAGTACCTTCTGTTCCTTCTATTCATGCACATTCTTCAACTTTTGTACCTCTTAGATATTCTACTAGAACCATCAATCCTCCCACATACCTTAAAGATTACATCTGCACCTCTGCCAGTTTTGCTGCTTCTTCCAAATTATCCACAACTGTTTCTCCTCTTCATGAATCTTAATATTTTCAACAAGCTGCTCCTCACCCGGTCTGCAAAGATGCTATGCTAAAGGAATTTCAAGCCTTGAATGCCAATCATACTTGGGATATTGTACCTCTCCCACCTTCCAAGAAAGCCATTCGTTGCAAATGGGTGTATAAGGTAAAACAGAAAAGTGATGGATCCATTGAAAGATACAAAGCTAGACTGGTTATTAGAGGAGACTCACAACAGGAAGGCATTGACTATACTGAAAATTTCAGTCCTGTAGTCAAAATTACAACCATCAAATGACTTCTCACTCTTGCTGTCAAAAACAATTGGGTTGTTCATCAATTGGATGTCAGCAATGCATTCGTGCACGGTGACCTTCATGAAGAAGTTTACATGAAGATCCCCTTAGGCTTAACTGTTAACACCACATCTTATGGTCCTCCTTTGGATTGTAGATTAAGAAAATCCCTCTATGGTCTCAAACAAGCATCCACGCAATGGTTTGAAAAGATGTCTGCTTCTCTTCTTTCCAAAGGGTACTCTCCCAGCAAGAATGACTCCTCCCTATTCTCCAAGGTTTCTACTTCCTCCATCATTCTTTTGCCAATCTATGTGGATGATATTCTCTTGGCTGGTGATAATTCTGATGAAATGGCTGCCTTGAAATCATTTCTAGATCAGCAATTTAAGATAAAGGATCTTGGTTTTGTTCATTATTTTTTCTTGGTCTTGAAGTCACCAAGGTGCCCCAAGGTTATGTTGTCAATCAGTACAAGTATACCAGGGATCTCCTTCAAGAGTTTTACTACCTTGATGTGAAACCTATCCTTACTTTACTTGATCCGCATGCCAAGCTCACCTCTGAAGTTGGAGATCCTCTTCCTGATCCATCTTTGTATAGGAGACTCATTGGCAAGTTGAATTTTCTCCAACATAGCAGGCCGGATATCTCCTTCTCAGTAAAACATCTAAATCAATTCTTAGTTTCTCCTAAGGTGCCTCACATGCTGGCTGCTCTATATGTCCTTAGGTATCTTCTCTATGCTCCTTCTCAGGGTATTCTGCTCAACAACACAGCTTACTTCTCCTTATTGGCCTACTCAGATTCAGATTGGGCTGCTTGCCCACTTTCCAAGAAAATAGTAACTGGTTACTATATTATTCTGGGGGGTTCTCCTATTTCTTAGAAGTCAAAAAAATAATAGACTGTTTCTTTATCTTCTGCTGAAGCAGAATATCGAGCCCTTGAGAAGGTTGTTGCTGAATTGCCATGGTTGATTCGTTTATTGCGTGGCATGGGTTTGGTGCTCACTTCTCCTGTACCCGTGTATTGTGATAGTCAGGTTGTCATTCACATTGCTAAGAATCTGGTTTTTCACGAGCACACAAATGCATATATAGATTGATTGCCATTATGTTCGTGATGTTCTTTCCACTGGTTTAATCTCTCTTCATCATATCTCCACATCTAACCAACTTGCTGATGTGTGTGAGCACGTGATTTTTGTCTCACATGAATTACTCCCAAAAAATTAAAAATAAAATAGTTTTGTGTTGTGTGTAAATTTTGTGAATTTTTGTATTATTTTTCTTTTATTATTTGCGTTCGTCTGTGCGTGTTTCTTTTGTTAAATTAATAAAAATACCAAAATATATTGTATTTTTAGTTAGGATTTAATTTTGCAATTAAGAGTAATTAAGTTTGTTTTAAAAAAATAAAAAATCATAAAAAAATATGTACTTTACATTTTTAGCATTTAATGTCAAATTGTGTGATTTTATTTTAATTGTGTGTGTTGATTGTTATTAGGAATTAATTAGTATTTATGATTTGGTTTATAATTTAATTTATAAATAAGAGAAAATGAAGAAAAGAACAAAAATAGGAAGAAAATCGGACTGGGCCACACCCAAAACAATCCAATCCAGCCCAATTCAACACGCCTCACCCGGTCCAATTTGATCCGTCTCCAAGACCACCCAAACGACGTCGTTTTGATGTGCAAAATCTGAACCATTGATCTCCCAAGATGAAACGGTCCATCCTGCCCCCAGATTAGCCGAAACGACACCGTTTCAGGCCAATTGATCCAAGCCGTTCATTCCATTTGATCTAACGATCGACTATCGCCCCTATGCCCCGACCCATTTCCACCAAAGAACCAACCGGTCTCAAGCCTACCCAAACGACCCCATTTCATTAAGTAGATTGATGNACCCTTCCCCCTCCAGACCCCCACACACCTCATCGTCTCTAAGCCCTTAGAGACCAAACGTACCTCCGCCTTCCCCCACCGTACTCCGCCTACCGGAAATCGCCTCACGGCGGTTCCGGTGGCCCAATGACTCCTAAATTTACATCGTCTATTCACCTCAATCTCCACATCTCCATGCCATCCTCAGCCCCCCTTGAATCCTAGCCTAGCCAGTCGAATATTCAAAAAACCAACAGTCCCTCCGCGTGTCTGGTGGCATCACCTCCGATGGCCACCAAATTTACACCCTAGGTCTCCCTCACCTTCCTCATCCCAAATCCAAACTCCCTTTCCCTCGAATATCATCAGAACTCGTCGAACATCATTTTGAATCGAAGAACCCTAGCGCCGCCACAAAATTCCCTGGTGGCGGCGCCAACCCTAAACTGTCCCAAATCAACACCAGTTGACCACCACACCACCCTCGTCCTTAATCCCATACCATCCTTGTTCGAATCTTGGCCAAGCCTGTCGAATCTTAAATCGAACAAACAAGCCCTAGAAGAACCAAAAAGAATTTGAGGTTAAAATCGACCTTAGTCAGGTGTTCTTAGTCGAGAACACTCGATTAAGGTCCGTTTTTGCCTCAAAAAGCTCTAGTCAAATCTCGACTGACCGGAGTTTGTTTGGTTCTGATTTTGAGGTATTTTTCCTTTCCTTTTCTATTCTATTTTGTCACCGTTTATTTGTTTAGGTTTGTTGTATTTGTTTGATTAATTTGTCATTATTTTTGTCGATCATCTTCTTCTCCTCTTATGGATCTTTTTCTGGTCCAATTTTCCCCTGTTGATTAGAATATTGTTGAGTCGATTAATTGGTTTCGTCACTTAGTCCGTTCATGTTTGTGGTTTAGTTGTGTTCTTCATTAATTGTTTCATGTATCACCAGCTTCAGGGTAACTCCATTCTGTCTGAGATCAATTTAGAAAAATTAATTTGTTTCAAAGTTGGTTATTCCCATGTATGTGTGTGTATCAGTTTTGACCTTAACAGTCCATTTCGATCATTGTCTTGAATCAGTGTTCTTGTTTTAATGCCATTTAATCTAAGTCCAGTTTTTTTTTAGGAATTAGTTTGGGTTAATTGTTATTTAAGTTAATTGATTGATTGAATTGGTTATAGCTGAACGGGTAACATAGGTTAAAAGGTTAGAATTGGTGATAACTTTAGTCTCAATAAATCACAGGGGATTAGGGCAGTAGATTTCAGTAATTTAGGGGGTAGTTTGGGGATAAAGGGGGTTTGCTAAAAGGACTGATTTAAGACATTCCTAAGTAGGTTTGTGAAAAGGTAATAGACAACTATAAGTGGGGCACTTGTTGTTTTTAAGGATTAAAGTGGTGCAATAGCTGATGATTTTTAAAAGAAAAGTATAGTGGAAAATGCACTAAGGGAATACCACTAAAAGGGGCCTGAAAATCTGGACAAAAAGAGGATTGAAAAACTTATAAAGGAAGACAGTTTTTGAAAAAAAGGAGGGAGATTCATAATGAAAAACCAAGAGTTTAACTCTGAAAATTGAGTGGTTGAACACATAGAAATATAGGGACAAATTAAAAGTCAGTTCAAAAGAGTCATGAAAAAAGAGCCTTGTGAGTTCTTCCTTAATCAATCTAAAAGAGAACTTCTTTTGAAAGCTTAGGACCTGTCTGTTTGAGTGTATATGTGGGAATTGTTCCATTGAGTTCTAGCTTCAGTCAAGCTCATTTGGGGTCTATTTGGGTAGTGATTGTTGCTATCAGGTTTTACAAAACAGTTTAGTCTTTGGTTTGGGTTTACTTCTGTTTTGAAGTTGGTGTTGTTGCTGGAATTTTTAACTGGTTTCTAAATTGCTGCTGGTTGTTGGCTGTTGTTGCTTCAGTGCTGCTGATTTCACTTTCTCTTTCTTATGTAAAATCTCCAGGTACACACCTCAAGCTTATGTTGATGTGTCAACTCCTATTGGAAACATGAGATAAAATGGAAGATACATTTTTGCTGAAGTTGTACTTTTTTTTTATGCTTCTATATGTTGTATAGAGTTTTGTAAGATTTGATTGTTTATTTTAACTGAACTAAGGACTGATTTAAATAATAATGGACTTGTATTGTTAATATGAAATGGCATGAGTCATAGTTAATTCAGGACGTTTGTGTAGTTGATTAAACTGAATATTATTCATGGATCCTAGTTAGTTTCATTTTGGTTTCGTATAGAATACTTAATCAATTACTTATTAGCATTTAGCTTGGTTGGTTAAATTGATTTTACGGCATGACTATTGATCCTCTTAGGTGATTATAGTTTCATAAGTGTTAGCATTAGTTCACGTTGGAATAACCTCACACAGATAGGTGTTTTAAATTTAGTTAATACATGAAAGTAAAATTGTCCTTTAAAGTTAATGTGGTAATTTTGGCATTTATTCCAGAATAAAGGTTCAAGTTGATAAATTCGTTCATTGTAAATTTTTGAACACACTTGTGCAAATGTAGAGTAACTTCAATAAGCATTTAGTATAGGAAAAATTGTGGATCTGTTTGTTTAATGAATTAGCCTATTTAGAAGGTTTTCGGGCCTTAGCACTCCATTGAATGACCCAGGTCCAGTCAGATTCATGTGTTCATATGGACCTGGGCCAAGGCCTGTGAATAACTATCCTTTTATACAAAGCTCGAGTGCAATTTTTCGTTTGCAATTGTTTTAATCCAATAACTAATAAGTTAGGGCCTTTTCAAGCATTTAATTAATTATGATATTTTCTTTATTTTTTAGAGACAAAATAAATAGCACATCATAGTCACTTTAGGATATCCTTAAATAAAAATGAGACGAGCCTCGCCAAATAAAATGTACAAACTGAGGGGCCCTCATAAATATATATATTAAAATACTTAGGTTTCGGGACGGGCTGTTTAGCGAATTTCATGGATTTCCCCAAAATAATAATACGCTAGTCTCTTTAGGCGTGTCTTTAACAAGTTTATCTTCCTAAATTCAGGTGTGCATTTCATGCGACCCAAATTCAAATCCCAAAACGTTGAATAAAATGTGTCGAGGATCCGGGTGCATTTCATGTGACGTGATCCAAAAACATATTTTAAACGACGTTCAATTCCTTAACAAATAATTAAAAGCGGTTAAAGGTTAAAATTTGCACATAAGTTAAAGCATGTTATAAAATCAGATAAATAAGCCAAATATGACAGTTGAGCGACCGTGCGGGAACTATGGAACTCGGGAATGCCTAACACCTTCTCCCGGGTTAACAGAATTCCTTATTCGGATTTCTAGTTCGTAGGCTGTAATACGGAGTCAACTTTTTCCTCGATTCGGGATTCAAAACGGTGACTTGGGACATCATAAATATCTCAAGTGGCGACTCCAACTCTTAATAACAAATTCCGTTTCGATTGTCCTTTAATTGGAGAAACTCCCTTTACTACACCTCTTCGGGGGTGTGGTAGCATAAAAAGGAGGTGCGACAGCTCTAGCAACTCCACTGGGGATTACAAACCCAGAAATTTTGGTTCAGGGTTTAAGAATTCGAGCTTAGAATAATCGTTATATTTGGCTTTATCTGATTTTCCTACATGTTTCATGCTAAAATGTGCTAAGTGCTTTACCGCTTTGATATTTTGTGAACAATATATAAACTGTGCTGAAACCCCTCTCCTCTCTAAGTCTTCTAAATCATGGAGAAGGGTGCACTTCGTGTGACTTCTCTTCTGTTAGAGTCTTTTCCCATCTAGAACAAGGTTCGGATAAGTTGCTAAGCCGGCGGAGCTTCTGTATCCCCGGTACGCTGCCCCCTCCTCAGCTCGAGTTGTCCACTTGGGTAAGCCAGGTCTAGAACAATAAACCTAGGTTTTAAACCTAGAATAAAAAAATCTCATATCGGATCCCTAGTAGGAACGATTGTTTCCATCATGTGCATTTGACTTTGGAGGCTCAACACAGGGGTTGGGTCTGTCTAGGACAGGTGTACCTGAAACGAAAAAGACCATCCTGATGCATCATACTTGCTACCTGTGCATTTATCTTCTTCAGACTTGCATGCTGACCGGCTTTTAAATATTGGGGAAAATGAAAAAAAAAAGGAAAATAGCAGTGTAGAGGGTTAAGAGAGTTAATCACTGGTTTTCAAAATATCAATGTAAGTAGTGCCGAGACTCTACCAGATTTTTAGAAAAAAAAAGAAAAAAAAAGAGTTTTATTTTTCAAAATAATTTTTTTTATTTTCCACTGAAAAAAAATGTTTTCAAAAAAGATTCTGCTTCATTTGCCAATAAAGGAAAAAATGTGATTTGATTTTCAAAAAATAGTTTGTGTTTTAAAATGGAAAAAATAATTCATTTTATTTGCCAGTGATTTGAAAAAAAATGTTTTGTTTTCAAATAGAGTTTGTTTTATTGCTCGAACTACGCCGGTTTGATCCTCACAGGGTGTGAGATACGTAGGCAACCCTCATCGGGTCTAACTCCCCTTTTGCAAAAATAGCCAAAAAATATCAAATTTTAATTGTCGTCATAAATAAGTCGGGTGATGCCATTTTTATCAAAAATAGCCGAATGTTCCCGAAGGGACTCCGGAAGGCTGACTTTGCATAAACAGCCACCCTTGGGCATTTTGACCGTTTAGCCCACATAACCTTAAAATCTTCGTCCCCGAGGTGCTGAAAGGCCGTGTTCAAGAAAATCGGGTCTTTCTTTTTAATTTGAAAAAAAAAATAGTCAGTTTTATTTGGAGTCAAACAGATTTCACTTTTTGCTCAATCACCTTAATAAATGTGCAGGATGAGCACAAATAAAACTGAACCTTTCACATCCTTCAATGAGGTCCCTCTGCAGCTCCACATGTGGTGGAATGATTTGGGAAAAGGTAGAAAAGAAACGGTGGTAAGAATCCTGGGAGGTCTCGTCGATTTGCTGAATGTCAAGCCAAAATCAGATATCATCGAAGCCTTAATACCTTTTTGGGACCCGACTCACAATGTATTTCGCTTTTCTAACTTTGAACTCACACCCACGCTAGAGGAAATCGCGGGTTACGCAGGTTTAAATTGAAGCTTGAGGGGTCAATATCTTTGGTCACCAAGACCGGTATCTCCATACCGATTTTTGGATCTATTAAATATTAGCCGGAATATTCAAAATAAGGATTTCTCTGGAGGATGTTGTACTCTCATGTTCCTGTATCAACGATATGGTAATCCTCGGGGTTTCAAAGAGGCAGACCTTGGGCTGACCCATGCTGGAAATAGAAACAAATGGGAAGCAAGGCGAACTTTGGCGTTCATAGTAGCATTCCTGGGAGTCGTGGTCTTCCCACGAAAAGATAAGAACATAGAAATAGGCCTTGTAGGGATGGTCGATGTTGCAATTAAAAGGGACGATAGTACTGTGGTTCCCTTGATCTTGTCAGAAATCTATCGAGCCCTGACCATATGCCGGGAAGGAGGAAATTTTTTCCAAGGTTGCAACCTGCTACTTCAATAATGGATGCAAGAACACCTTTGCCACCAAGTAGGATATATGCATTACGGTTTGACCGGTTCGAGCTGCCTCAAAGAGTTTGAGAAATGAGTAGAGGGTGTTGCATTTTCTGAGGATACCAAAGCTTGGCTTATACAATTGAGGTCCTTGATTGTCGATCAAATTGAATGGTTATTTGGGTGGCTACCCGTCACTGAAGTAATATGCATGTCGGCTAGAGAGTGTCATATTCTTCTAATGGGCATCCAGAGTATCCAGCTGTATGCTCCTCACCGAGTATTGCACCAACTGGGAAGATCTCAAGTAGTCCCTAATGATGAAGACCTGAGTCAGCAAGTCATTGAGTTGGGACCAAGAGCCGCATTTTTGGAGGACAAAATTTGAAAGCTATGAAATGAATGCAGATTTCTCGAGCCTAGAACTATGGTCTGAGATCTGGCTAAAGGTGAGGTGGAACCGAAGTATTATGTCAAGTTTGGGAGAAGATTTCAAATTTCTCAAAGGTCTGCTAAAAGAGTCCATGTCCAGCAGTTTACTAACAACTCACAAGAACAATAGGGTTGGTTGGCGAAAGAAGAAAGCTACAGGGCAAAAATAGGCAAGCTGGAACAACAGGTTAAAAGATTGAGGCATAGAGGAGCTACAGGGCTTGCAATTTGAAAATAGTGTGCAAGCCGCGGCCGACGAGGGAGAACAAAGGAAATTGACTCAAAAGATTGAGGCTCTCAAAGGTCAAATTCTGAAGTTAAAAACAACTGTCAGAAAGCCACAAAGAAGCCAGATTAACCAAAAGATCATAAATGAACTAGAAAGGAAAGCCCGTGAATGCTAAGAGAACTTAGAGAAATCTGAAGCTAGACTAGTAAGGATCCAAGCCAGATGGGCAACATGCACAGAGGAGCGGCCACAGCATGTGCGGCAGATAAAGAAGGACAACGAGGGGGGCATCGTTATCTTGAGAGAAACAATAGTCACTCTCGAAGATAAGGTATTCAGACAAGCCAGAGATTTCAAAACAGAGAGGAAACGATGTTATGACCTAATGACCCGGATGGAGGAACAAATGGACGAGTTTCAAGAACAACTCCTCCATAACTCTTGAATGCTGAGGACACGGAACCAACAGATAGAGCGATTGCTTCGGGAAAAAGACGAGATCAGGGCAAGAATCGATGATATCGGGCACTACATCACCAGGAAGTGCCTAGCATGTGAGGATATGACCCGTACCATCTTCTTTGCTGCAATAATGATTTATATCCGCCAAATCATGGAAGAATTGAAAGGGTTGCAAAGGGATCTCGCATCAAGGCCCGCGGCGAGGCCGAATGATGCCTCACTGTCAGTCAGATCTTTAAATTTTGTTTTGTTCTTCTTTAAAGTTTGTAAACTTTGTTCTAGTGGTTTAATAAAAGCAGTTGTTTGTGTGGAAAATATTTTACCATGGACAGAACTACGCTCGGTTTGATTCATGCGGGGTCATGATACGTAGGCAATCCACATAAGATTCGACGACTTTAAAACAAGGAAAAGAAAAAAATGAGAATAAAAGAAATTTGAGAGGCGCCAAAAGAGGGGCACAACCATTAAAAGCCAGAATGACGCATGCAATCGAATGCAAATGTCATGATAGAAATGGTTAAACTGCCTAGGTGCATTGCATCTCAACATGCGATTGCATGTTTGTTAAAATCTGAAAACTAACAAGTTTATTGATATTTCCAGAAATTTCAAGCAGTTAGTTTACTTAGAGCGTACTGACACAATACCACTATCAGACCAGATCTAAGGGACCGATACCGGAAATAATGTCTAGCCCTGATAGAGAAGGAAACCTTGAGGTAGAAGAGGTAGACGTACAAGCAACGGAAGATGAGGTGTACAAATTGAAACAGCAGATGGCCGAGATGTACCAAGCTTGGACAAGCGGTCAGCCAGCACCACCCTATCTTGCTAACCCCACTTTTCTCCCGACACCCGCCCAATCTCCTGAACGTCCTGTTTCGGACTCATCACTCAACTTTCCTATATATCAATAGCACCAGACAACCACCTCCCGGACACCCCAAATGCCAAAAACAAACCCATACCCTCCACCACCAATTACCCCTATTTTCGTGGCACCTTCACCGACCACAATTCACAAGTCTTCCATTGAGCCTGTGTTCCAAACTCAGGATCATCAGTATTATCCTCCTGAACCCACCTTAAAAGCATCTGAACCTTACCCGTTCCCTCTTCAGCTTGACAATCCGGAAGCGCCCGAAAAATAGAACAAGAATCCAGAGCAGGAAGAAATGGCTCGGAAAGTAAAGAGCCTAGAGCAATCTTTCCGAAATATGCAGGGTCTGGGTGGCCAAGTCAGCGTGGCGTATACGGATTTTTGTATGTTTACAGATGTTTAGTTGCCATCCGGGTTCAAGATGCCTAAGTTCGATCTGTATGACGGGCATGGTGATCCAGTGACACATTTGCGAGGATTTTGCAGTAAGAAGAGAGAGGCGGGCGAAAAAGATGAGTTGCTGATGGCGTACTTCAGCCAGAGTTTGAGTGGGTCTTCATTGGAGTGGTACACACACCAAGACCATGGTAGATGGTACACCTGGGATGACTTGGCACAAGCATTTGCCGGCCACTTCCAGTATAATCTGCAAATTATTCCAGATCGTTTGTCACTGATAAAGTTGGAGAAGAAACCTGGGGAGAGTTTCAGGGAATACGGGTTCCGCTGGAGAGAACAGGCCGCAAGGGTCGATCCCCCAATGAAGGAAGGAGAGATGGTCGATTAATTTCTGCAAGCTTTGGAGACAACTTACTTTGGTCACTTGGTGACAGGGATTGGCAAATCATTTAATGAGGTTGTAAAAATGGGCGGTATGATCGAAGAGGGACTCAAGTCTAATAAAATAATGAGTTACTCGGCCATCAAAACCACCACTCAAGCTATCCAAAGCGGCACGGGAGGTGTGCTCGGGAAAAAGAAGAAAGAAGAAGGCGCGACAGTTGAAGCAGGCACTTTGTCCAGTTCTAGAGGTCCTTCACCCTACTACTAGCCCAGACCCCACCGCCTGAGTTACCCATACACCCCATATAGCCTTCCACAACCCTACTACCCAGAGCCACATTTTTCCGTTCATCACGCCCAAACATATACTCAACATCCAGTTCACCAACAATGGCATGCACCGGCTCCCCAAAATACATACCCACCCCCACAAAACACATATCCACCCCCAAGGGCCTACAGAAATCCTCCAGGGTCGGGTTTCCGTGGGAATCAAGATTTCAGGAATGAGAGGATACAAAAGCAGAGAACATTTACTCCGCTGCGAGAATCCTATACTACTCTCTTCCACAAATTGAGTCAGTAAGGTATGAATATTGTTCAGGGATCCCCAGACATGATACTGAGAAATGCTGGAAGTTGAAAACTGCAGTGCAAGACATTATTGATACCAACAGGATCGAGGTTCAGGCTCCAGAAGCTCCAAACATCAATCAGAATCCGCTGCCAACACACCATGAGGCCCACATGATTGAACTAGTGCACAAGGGAGGGGAGTTTAAGAAGCCCTCGCAAATAGTGATGATGATCCGGGCAAGTGAAGCTAGTCCCGAAGAAGATAAGACCAAAGAGAAGGCAGTAGTGCACCTGGAAAGTGTAGACACCAAGCCGGTTGTAGTGATGGGGAAAGGATCGTATATTGCTGCGAAGAAAATAGAGCCAGTCAAGGCAGTGATTCAGGGGGTGCAAAGCACACCCTTGGTGGTAAAAGGGGTCACGTAGAACCAGTTGTCATCAAACCGGTAATGCAGTTGCCAATAATCAGTGAAAATGTTGTACCGTGGAGCTACAATCAAGTGACGGTGATGTATAAAGGGAAAGAGGTTACGGAAAAAGTATGTGAAACCCAAGGTCTAACTCGTTCGGAAAGGTGTTTTTCTCCCGCAGAATTGAGAAGGGCCAATCCAGCGGCAATAAAGAAGCCAGTAACGGAGGAGGAGGCGGAGGGGTTTTTGAAGAAGATGAAGGCATAAGATTACTCCATTGTGGAGCAGTTGAGGAAAACCCCGGCACAGATCTCATTGCTATCATTACTAATCCATTCAGACGAGCACCGCCAGGCGTTGATGAAAATTCTAAATGAAGCCCATGTACCGAATAAGATCTCTGTGAACCATATAGAGAAAATAGCAAACAAGATTTTTGAGGTGAACCGGGTGACATTTTTTGACGATGAGTTGCCCGTGGAAGGTACAGAACATAATAGAGCTCTCTATCCGACCGTAAAGTGTGAAGACTCGATAGTCACTCGAGTACTGATCGATAATGGGTCCAGTGCCAATATCTGCCTGTTATCCACCTTGAACAAGCTGAAGGTTGATAACGACAGAATTCACAAGAACATCATCTGCGTTCGAGGGTTTGATGGTGGTGGTACAGACACAGTGGGTGACATCATACTTGAATTTACAATTGGCCCAGTCGAGTTCACCATGGAGTTTCAGGTGTTAGACGTTACAGTGTCGTATAATCTTCTGTTGAGACGACCGTGGATTCACGCTGCCAAAGCGGTGCCCTCTACACTACATCAGATGGTCAAGTTCGAGTGGGATAGACAAGAGATCGTAGTGCATGGGGAAGACAATACATGATGCCGTAAGTGATTCCATCATACCCTTCATAGAGATCGATGATGACAAGGGGCCATGGGTATACTAGGTTTTCGATACGGTTTCAGTGGACAAAGTTCCTGAGGGTGAAAATATTTCAATTCCTCGAATAGCGGCTGCAACTGTCATGATAGCCTCGGAGATGTTAAAAAACGGGTTTGTGTCAGGCAAAAGTTTGGGGGTTGATCTTCAGGGTATTATTCAACCAGTTTCTTTGCCAAAAAATCTGGATACCTTTGGGTTAGGGTTCAAGCCTACAACGGAGGATGTGCGATGAGCTAAGAAGATGAAGAAAAGGGCATGGGTCCTTCCCAATCCAATCCCACGCTTGTCCCGATCTTTTGTTAGGCCGAGCATCAAAAGGCAATTGCTATCCCCGGTTATAGGGCCACTGATTGGAATAAATGGAGATTTAGATGAAGGTTTTGAAAGATTATTCGCCGAAGTCAACATGGTAGAAGATGGGGAAGGATCCAGCAACGCAGATGTGCAGTTTGTAGGGCCTAAGGGCAAGGTCAACAATTGGATGGCTACTCCTCTGCCCATGCGGAGGGAGTCTTGGTAGTAGGCTTTGATTTTTCCTTCATGTTTAGCTGGATTATTCCAGGGTTGTAATCCAGTTTTCTTTTATTTTGTACTCGTTAAAAGTGTGAAACCTTGTTATCCCGTACTTCAATCAATGAAAGTTTCTTCTTTACTCTTTATTTTGTTTTAATTTTTTTTTTCTTCTTTTCTTTTCTGAACAGTTCTCTTTATACTGGTCTTAGTGACATGGCATGCACAACGGATCTTCAACCTAGTCTAAAAAATCAATCTAATTCTGAACTGGTAGTGCAAGATNAGCCATTAATCTGGGGGATGCCGATGACATTCGGGAAACTAAAATAAGCATCCACATTGAACCAAACATCAGGGAAGAATTAATCAAAGCACTTGTTGAGTTCAAGGATGTTTTTGCATGGTCATACGACGAAATGCCGGGTTTGAGCACCGATTTAGTGGTTCATAAGTTACCCACTGACCCGGCATGCCCTCCCATCAAGCAGAAATTAAGGAAGTTCAAAACAGATATGAGTGTGAAGATTAAGGAAGAAGTAACCAAGCAGCTGCATGCAAAGGTTATTCGGGTCACTCGATATCCTGATTGGTTGGTTAATGTGGTGCCAGTTCCGAAGAAAGATGGAAAAATCCGGGTATGTGTTGACTACCGCAATATGAACAGAGCGAGCCCAAAGGATAACTTCCCGTTACCCAACATCCATATCTTGATCGATAATTGTGCCAAGCGTGAGATCGGGTCTTTTGTGGATTGTTATGCTGGGTATCATCAGATTTTGATGGACGAGGAAGATGCAGAGAAGACGGCTTTCATCACGCCATCGGGAACTTATTGATATCGGGTAATGCCATTTGGTTTGAAGAATGCTGGAGCAACGTACATGAGGGCAATGACTATTATGTTTCATGATATGATACACAAAGAGATTGAGGTATACGTGGATGATGTGATTATAAAATCCAAGCATCAGGCAGATCACATAAGAGACCTAAGGAAGTTTTTCCAAAGACTTTGAAGGTACGATATTAAGCTCAACCCTGCTAAATGTGCATTTGGTGTTCCATCTGGAAAGCTTTTGGATTCATAGTATTAGGCGAGGCATTGAGTTACACCCATCAAAGATCAAATCCATTCAGGAGTTGCCACCTCCAAAGAACAAAACTAAAGTGATGAGTTTGTTGGGAAGGTTGAATTACATCGGTAGGTTTATCGCTCAACTCACTACGACTTGTGAACCCATTTTTCGGTTACTGAAGAAAGATGTTGCGGTAGAATGGACGACAAAATGTCAGGGAGCATTTGACCAGATCAAGGTGTATTTATCAAGTCCACCTGTGTTGGTTCCACCCGAGCCAGGGAGGCTGCTGATTCTTTATCTAACGGTCCTAGAGAATTCATTTGGTTGTGTACTAGGGAAACACGACATCACAGGAAGGAAGGAGCAGGCTATCTATTACCTCTGCAAGAAGTTTACGGTTTATGAGGTTAAGTACACTCAACTTGAGAAGACATGTTGCGCCCTAACTTGGGTAGCACAGAAGTTGAAGCATTATTTGTCATCTTATACTACTAACCTCATATCTCGTCTGGACCAATTGAAGTATATTTTCTAAAAGCCTATGCCCACAGGGAGATTGGCGAAATGGAAAATATTACTCACGGAATTCGACATCATCTATGTGACGAGGATGGCAATGAAATCCCAAGCATTGGCCGATCATTTGGCTGAGATCCAGTCGATGAAGAATATGAGCCATTGAGGATGTATTTTCCTGATGAAGAAGCGATGCATGTCGACAAGCTGGAGTTGATTGAAGAACCAAGATAGAAGCTTTTCTTTGATGGGGCTGCAAATGCAAAGGGAGTTGGAATAGGAGCAGTACTTATTTCTGAAACAGGGCATCATTATCCGGTTACGGCTCAACTGCGTTTCTATTGTACCAACAACATGGCTGAGTATGAGGCATGCATTTTGGGCTTACGGTTAGCTGCGGACGTGGATGTCCAGGATGTTTTGGTCTTGGGAGACTCGGACCTCCTGGTACATCAAATTCAAGGTGAATGGGAAATGTGGGATTTGAAGCTCATCCTGTATAGACAATGTTTGCACGATCTGTGTCAACGGTTTCGATCAGTGGAATTTAGGCACATCCTAAGAGTTCATAATGAAGTTGCCGATGCTTTGGCCACCGTAGCATCGATGTTGCACCATCCGGATAAAATTCATGTTGATCCGTTGCACATTCAGGTTCATGATCAGCATGTTTATTGTAACATGATAGAGGAAGAATTAGATGACCATGGTTCTATGATATCAAGAAGTACCTCAGGATGGGGATATATCCGGAGCGGGCCATAGGAGAGCAAAATAGAGCTATTCGACGGTTGGCAAATGGATATTTCCTCAGTGGAGGAGTGTTATACAAAAGAACACCAGACATGGGGTTGCTGAGATGTATAGATGCTAGTCAAGCCACGACAGTTATGGCAGATGTACATTCTGGAGTTTGTGGGCCACACATGAGTGGATATGTATTTGCGAAGAAGATTCTTCGAGCAGGGTATTATTGGCTCACTATGGAGCGTGATTGTATCAGTTTCGTGCGGAAATGCCATTAGTGTCAGATACACGGAGATTTCGATTCATTCTGCACCAATAGAATTACACACGATGTCAGCACCATGGCCCTTTGTTGCATGGGGCATGGATGTCATTGAACCATCGAGCCGGCAGCTTCCAATGGTCATAGGTTCATTCTGGTAGCCATCAATTATTTCACCAAATGGGTTAAAGCTAAAACTTTCAAGTCCGTAACCAAGAAAGCAGTGGTGGATTTTGTTCATTCCCATATCATCTCTAGATTTGGGATCCCAAAGGTGATAATCACGGATAATAGCTCTAATCTTAACAGAAATTTGATGAAAGAAGTATGTGAACAGTTTAAGATTACACACCGTAATTCCACCCCGTATCGTCCCAAAGCGAATGGAGTAGTTGAGGCAGCCAACAAGAATATAAAGAAGATATTGAGGAAAATGGTAGAAGGGTCCAGACAATGGCATGAAAAATTACCATTTGCATTGTTGGGTTATCGCACTACTGTTCGTACTTCAGTAGGTGCAACTCCTTATTTGTTGGTATACAGAACTAAAGCAGTGATACCAGCAGAAGTTGAAATTCCGTCTCTCCGGATTGTCGCTGAGGCTGGGATTGATGATGATGAGTGGGTCAAAACCCGATTGGAGCAGTTGAGTTTGATTGATGAAAAGAGATATGCTGCAGTGTGTCATGACCAACTGTATCAAAAAAGGATGGCAAGAGCATACAATAAGAAGGTACGTCCCAGGAAATTCGAAATAGGGCAACAAGTGTTGAAACGAATCCTTCCACACCAGGCCGAAGCAAATGGAAAGCTCACCCCGAATTAGCAAGGGTCGTTTATTGTGACCAAAGTGTTATCCAATAGCACTTTATGTTTGACAGATATCGAAGGAAGATGTATCGACATGGCTATCAATTTTGATGCAGTCAAGAGATATTATGTATGATTTCTTTGATTATAATTGTTGTTTGTTTGTTTGTTTGTACTTGGCATTTATCGGAGAATGAAATGACGGAGGCAATTTGGTCTTCTATCCAAACACTTTAACCTTTGTCTCCCCTTTTGAGCCTTATTTATTCTTTCAGACCCCTCTCTTGGAATCGGTAATAAAATTGAAAAAAAAGAAAGAGAAAAAGGAGAAAAGAAAAAAAACAACAATACAAAAGAAACTTTACAAAAAAAAACAAAGGAATAGTGTGAACTACGTTCGACCTGATTACTCAAAGAGGATACGTAGACGCCTCACGGCTCGGTCATAGTGTAATAAAAGTCAAAAGATCCCCAAGCAAGAAAACTGGGGCAGAAGTTATGTTTTTAAATTTCGGGAAAGAAATTTGATTCCAAGAGTTGTAACATTTTTTACCCATCAAAGTTATTTTAAAATTCTTGATACCCTCTTTTTTCTTTTAAGCTAATATGCCAAGAATTTCAATCCCCAACTAATGTCCAAAAAGACCTCCCGATCAGTATCCGAGAAGTACCAAGTCAGGCGAATGGAAGTCGGAAATAACACTCTGATCTCTAGCAGAAAGAGGATCATAAGCTGAAGAGAATTGATAGCCAAAAGAATCCTCAGCATAGAGAGTCTTATCGGTAACACTCTAATCCCCAACTGAAAAAAAAATAAAAAAAAATGAGAGAGTCTTATCGGTGAAAACCTTCATAGGCACCATAAGGCGACGAGAGTTGAGAGAAATGAGAGAGTCTTATTAGTGAAAACCCCTCAAAGGGCACTATAAGGCGACAAGGAGTTAAAAAGGGGACGAACGGGATAAGGTCGACATAAAAGGGCTCGTCGAGGCATCAAGCAGGACAAAGATGCGGATTTGCAAAAGAGTTGGGGCACGGGGCCTTTGAAATGCAAAGTAGGGCCACCAGAAAGGACAATTGATATAAATAGATTGGGTTGGTTAATCCAGAATGGACGACATGATCATTGGGATCGGTTATACCATTCGGATGAGTTCTTTTCCTTTTTCCTCTCCCCAGTTGTTTAGAAAGACTTTTCCTTTTCTCTCTCTTGAATTCATCATTTTTCATTTCTTTTGTTTAAAGATTTTTCAATAGTAGTTTGTGTTCAAGAAGGATTTTCAGAGCCTACTACCAGTTTCCAATATGGTGCAACGTGAAATTTGGATAAAACTTGCCAACGATAAGCGTAATGGAACAAGAAAGGTGTCGTTGTAAAGCCAGGAGGAATATCATCCCCAGCAGATAACATCATCCCCATCAAGTTTTGATAGCATAATGGAACGCAAAGTAGGGAAGGAGAAAAGGAAAAACCATCCCCAGCAGGAGTGGCACAAACACTCACCACATTTTAAACTAACAAATTTTCTTTCATTTGAAGCAGGTAAAAGAAGAAGCATTAATGGCAGAAAGGCATGCCACAAGGAAGATTATCAAACTAGGGCAGAAAATTTTCCTTTCATTTTGAAAATTTTCTGGAAGTCAGGTATCCACTTGGAGAAGAAGAAAGATAACACCAGTCTTAAGGGAAGCGGGTTTTGAACTAGTGTCACCTCCAGTAGTTTTGAAGGAACGAAAACACCAGATTTAGGTAAAGTGGTCTTGGAAGAAAAGAGATGGCACCAGTCTTAAGGGAAGTGGTCTTTGAACCAGTGTTATCCCCAGGAGTATCGAAAGGAGGAAAACAACAATTTTTAAGGAGGGAAGTTGTATCCCCAGCGAACAGAACAAAAACTTAAAGATTGATGTCGGGAGCCCGCCCGTATAACAGAGGAATACATTTTAAGTTGAAGATTAAAGTTGGGAGCCCGCCCGTATAACAGAGGAATACATTTCAAGTTGAAGATTGAAGTCGGGAGCCCTCCCGTATAATAGAGAAATACATTTTAAGTTGAAGATTGAAGTCGGGAGCCCGCCCGCATAATAGAGGAACAGATTTTAAGTTGAAGATTGAAGTCGGGAGCCCGCCCGTATAACAGAGGAATACATTTTAAGTTGAAGATTGAAGTCGGGAGACCGCCCGTACAATAGAGGAATACATTTTAAGTTGAAGATTGAAGTCGGGAGCCCGCCCATATAACAGAGGAATACATTTCAAGTTGAAGATTGAAGTCGGGAGCCAGCCCGTATAACAGAAGAATACATTTTAAGTTGAAAATTGAAGTCGGGAGCCCGCCCGTATAATAGAGGAGTACATTTCAAGTTGAAAATTAAAGTCGGGAGCCCACCTGTATAACAGAGGAATACATTTTAAGCTGAAGATTGAAATCGGGAGCCCGCCCGTATAATAGAGGAATACATTTTAAGCTGAAGATTGAAATTGGGAGCCCGCCCGTATAACAGAGGAATACATATAGCTGAAGATTGAAGTCGGGAGCCCACCCATATAACAGAGGAATACATTTTAAGTTGAAAATTAAAGTCGGGAGCCCGCCCGTATAACAAAGGAGTACATTTCAAGTTGAAAATTGAAGTCGGGAGCCCGCCCGTATACCAGAGTAATACATTTTAAGTTGAAGATTGAAGTCGGGAGCCCGCCCGTATAACAGAGGAATACATTATAAGTTGAAGATTAAAGTCAGTAGACCACCCGTATAACAGAGGAATACATTTTAAGTTGAAGATTGAAGTCGGGAGACCGCCCGTATAACAGAGGAATACATTTTAAGTTGAAGATTGAAGTTGGGAGACCGCCCGTATAACAGAGGAATACATTTTAAGTTGAAGATTGAAGTCGGGAGCCCGCCCGTATAACAGAGGAATACATTTTAAGTTGAAGATTGAAGTCGGGAGCCCGCCCGTATAACAGAGGAATACATTTCAAGTTGAAGTTTGAAGTCGGGAGCCCACCCGTATAATAGAGGAATACATTTCAAGTTGAAGATTGAAGTCGGGAGCAAGCCTGTATAACAGAAGAATACATTTTAAGTTAAAAATTAAAGTCGGGAGCCCGCCCGTATAATAGAGGAGTACATTTCAAGTTGAAAATTAAAGTCGAGAGCCCACCCGTATAACAGAGGAATACATTTTAAGCTGAAGATTGAAATCGGGAGCCCGCCCGTATAACAGAGGAATACATTTTAAATTGAAGATTGAAGTCGGGAGCCCGCCCGTAAAATAGAGGAATACATTTTAAGTTGAAAATTAAAGTCGGAAGCCCGCCCGTATAACAAAGGAGTACATTTCAAGTTGAAAATTGAAGTAGGGAGCCCGCTCGTATAACAGAGGAATACATTTTAAGCTGAAGATTTAAATCGGGAGCCCACCCGTATAACAGAGGAATACATTTTAAGCTGAAGATTGAAATCGAGAGCCCGCCCGTATAACAGAGGAATACATTTTAAGTTGAAAATTAAAGTCGGGAGCTCGCCCGTATAACAGAGGAGTACATTTCAAGTTGGAAATTGAAGTCGGGAGCCCGCCCGTATAACAGAGGAGTACATTTGAAGTTGAAAATTGAAGTCGGGAGCCCACCCGTATAACAGAGGAATACATTTTAAGCTGAAGATTGAAATCGGGAGCCCGCCCGTATAACAGAGGAATACATTTTAAGTTTGAAGATGGAAGTGCCTGCCCGTATAACAGAGGAATACATTTTAAGTTTGAAGATTGAAGTCGGGAGCCCGCCCGTATAACAGAGGAATACATTTCAAGTTTGAAGATTGAAGTCGGGAGCCCGCCCGTATAACAGAGGAATACATTTCAAGTTTGAAGATTGAAGTCGGGAGCCCGCCCGTATAAGAGATGAACACATTTTAAGTTGAAGATTGAAGTCGGGAGCCCGCCCGTATAACAGAGGAATACATTTCAAGTTTGAAGATCGAAGTCGGGAGCCCGCCCGTATAACAAAGGAATACATTTTAAGCCGACGATTAAAGTCGGGAGCCCGCTCGTATAACAGAGGAACACATTTTAAGTTGAATATTAAAGTCGGAAGCCCGTCTGTATAATAGAGGGATACATTTTAAGTTTGAATATTGAAGTCGGGAGCCCGCCCGTATAATAGAGGAATACATTTTAAGTTTGAAGATTGAGGTCGGGAGCCCGCCCGTATAACAGATGAATACATTTCAAGTTTGAAGAACGATGTTGGGAGCCCGCCCATATAACAGAGGAACACATTTTAAGTTGAAGATTGAAGTCAGGAGCTCGTCCGTATAACAGAGGAATACATTTCAAGTTTGAAGATCGAAGTCGGGAGCCCGCCAACATAATAGAGGAATACATTTTAAGATGAAGACTTAAAGTCGGGAGCCCGCCCGTATAAAGAGGAATAAATTTTAAGTTGAAGATTGAAGTCAGGAGCCCGCCCGTATAATAGAAGAATACATTTCAAGTTTAAAGATCGAAGTCGGGAGCCCGCCCGTATAACAGAGGAATACATTTTAAGTTTGAAGATTGAAGTTGGGAGCCCGCCCGTATAACAGAGGAATACATTTTGAGTTTGAAGGTTGAAGTCGGGAGCCCACCCGTATAACAGAGGACTACATTTTAAATTAAAGTTTGAAGTCAGTAAAGTGGAGGGTTACAACAAAATCCCTAGCATAAATCTGAGTTCAGAAAGCAGAAGGAAGGCAACAGTGGCCGGAAGAAGGCAGTTCAGGCTTCGAAGGAAAAATAATTCGAAGCTCAAAAGAAGGAAATAAACAGTCCAAGTTCGGCAATCGAGAAAGGCCGACAAGTTAAGAAACATTAGAGGAAACGCAAGAGCAAACAAGGAAACAAGAGACACAAGAGCAAGTTGAAGATCTAGATAAGATTTTACAATTCATGGACTAGTTTAGTCTAGCTCCTTATTTTCTCTATTAGCATGGTGTAATAAGGAGGTCGGTAGTCAGTAACAGTAACAGCAACAACAGTAACAGCAAGATCACAGCTTCATGGTAGTCCCAGCTACCAAAATTTCCCGAACTACATTGACCTGATTCCCTTTCAGCCAGGGATATGTAGGAGATCTTTTGAAGCAAAGGTTCGATCAAATCTTTCAAAATATGCTTCACACGGAGTATTCAAATGGGCAAAAATCGCTCGTATCCGCTCACTTTATCTTTGCACGAAAACTCTTCGTGTTTACGGGCAAAGAGGGGCAAATGTGAGCACGTGATTTTTGCCTCACATGAATTACTCCAAAAAAATTCAAAATAAAATGGTTTTGTGTTGTGTGTAAATTTTGTGGTTTTTTGTGTTATTTTTCTTTTATTGTTTGCGTTCGTCTGTGTGTGTTTATTTGTTAAATTAATAAAAATACCAAAATATATTGCATTTTTATTTAGAATTTAATTTTACAATTAGGAGTAATTAAGTTTGTTTTACAAAAATAAAAAATTACAAAAAAATATGTACTTTGCATTTTAAGGATTTAATGTCAAATTGTGTGATTTTATTTTAATTGTGTGTGTTGATTGTCATTAGGAATGAACTAGTACTTATGATTTGGTTTATAATTTAATTTAGAAATATGAGAAAATGAAGAAAAGAACAAAAAAAGGAAGAAAATCGGACTGGGCCACACCCAAAACCATCTAATCCAGCCCAATTCAACACGCCTCACCCGGTCCAATTTGATCCGTCTCCAAGACCACCCAAACAACGTCGTTTTGATGTGCAAAATCTGAACCATTGATCTCCCAAGATCAAACGGTCCAGACTGCCCCAGATAAGCCGAAACGACGCTGTGTCAGGCCAATTGATCCAAGCCGTTCATTTCATTTGATCCAACAACCATCAATCGCCCCTATGCCCCGACCCATTTCCACAAAAGACCCACTTGGTCTCAAGCCTACCCAAACGACCCCGTTTCGTTAAGTAGATTGATCCAAGCCGTCGATCTTAATTGATCCAACGGCCTGGATCAAATCCCCCCAGCCCGTATATAACTCCAAACAAACCTTACCCCCTTCCAGACCCCCCCCCCCAACACCTCATCGTCTCTAAGACCTTAGAGACCAAACGTACCTTCACCTTCCCCCACCGTACTCCGCCCACTGAAAATCGCCTCACAGCGGTTCCAATGGCCCAATGACTCCCAAATTTACACAGTATATTCACCACAACCTCCACATCTCCATTCCATCCTCAGCCTCCCTCGAATCCTAGCCTAGCCAGTCGAATACTCAAAAAACCAACAGTCCCCCCGCCGTGTCTGGTGGCATCACCTCCGATGGCCACCAAATTTACACCCTAGGTCCCCCTCACCTTCCTCATCCCAAATCCAAACTCCCTTTCCTTCGAATATCATTAGAACTCGTCGAACATCATTTTGAATCAAAGAATCCTAGCGCATCCAAAAAATTCCCTGGTGGCGGCGCCAACCCTAAACTGTCCCGAATCAACACGAGTTGACCACATGACCACCCTCGTCCTTAATCCCATACCAGCCTTGTTTGAATCTTGGCCAAGCTTGTCGAATCTTAAATCGAACAAACGAGCCCTAGAAGAACCAAAAAGAATTTGAGGTCACAATCGACCTTAGTCAGGTGTTATAAGTCGAGAACACTAGATTAAGGTCCATTTTGGCCTCAAAAAGCTCGAGTCAAAGCTTCGACTGACCGGAGTTTGTTTTGTTCTGATTTTGAGGTATTTTTCCTTTCCTTTTCTGTTCTATTTTGTCATCGTTTATTTGTTTAGGTTTGTTGTATTTGTTTGATTAATTTGTCATTATTTTTGTCGATTATCTTCTTCTCCTCGTATGGACCATTTTCTGGTCCAATTTTCCCCTGTTGATTAGCATATTGTTGAGTCGATTAATTATTTTCGTCACTTAGTCCATTCATGTTTGTGGTTTAGTTGTGTTCTTCATTAATTGTTTCATGTATCACCAGCTTCAGGGTAACTCCATTCTATCTGAGATCAATTTAGAAAAAATAATTTGTTTCAAAGTTGGTTATTCCCATGTATGTGTGTGTATCAGTTTTGACCTTAACAGTCCAGTTTGATCATTGTCCTGAATCAGTATTTTTGTTTTAATGCCATTTAATCAAGTCCAGTTTTTTTTAGGAATTAGTTTGGGATAATTGTTATTTAAGTTAATTGATTGATTGAATTGGTTATAGTTGAACGGGTAATTCAGGTTAAAAGGTTTCAATTGGTGATAACTTTAGTCTCTGTAAATCACCGGGGATTAGGGAAGTAGATTTCAGTAATTCAGGGGGTAGTTTGGGCATAAGGGGGTTTGCTAAAAGGACTGATTTGAGACTTTCCTAAGTGTGTTTGTGAAAAGGTAATAGACAACTATTAGTGGGAAAGGCACTTGCTGTTTTTAAGGAATAAAGTGGTGCAAAGGCTGATGATTTTTAGAAGAAAAGTATAGTGGAATATGTACTAAGGGAATACCACTAAAAGGGGCTTGAAAATCTGGACAAAAAGGGGATTGAAAAACTTATAAAGGAAGACAGTTTCTAAAAAAAGGTGGGAGATTCATACTGAAAAACCAAGAGTTTAACTCTGAAAATTGAGTGGTTGAACACATACAAATACAGGGACAGATTAAAAGTCAGTTGAAAAGAGTCCTGAAAAAAGAGCCTTGTGAGTTCTTCCTTAATCAATCTAAGAGAGAACTTCTTTTGAAAGCTTAGGACCAGTCTGTTTGAGTGTATAAGTGGGAAGTGTTCCATTGAGTTCTAGCTTCAGCCAAGCTCATTTGGGGTCTATTTGGTTAGTGATTGTTGCTATCATGTTTTACAAAACAGTTTGGTCTTTGGTTTGGGTTTACTTCTGTTTTGAAGTTGGTGTTGTTGCTGGAATTTTTAACTGGTTTCTAAATTGCTGCTGGTTGTTGGCTGTTGTTGTTTCACTGCTGCTGATTTCACTTTCTCCTTCTTCTGTACAATCTCCAGGTACACACCTCAAGCTTATGTTGATGTGTCAACTCCTATTGGAAACATGAGATGAAATGGAAGATACATTTTTGGTGAAGTTGTACTATTTTTTTTATGCTTCTACATGTTTTATAGAGTTTTGTATGATTTGATTGTTTATTGTAACTGAACTAAGGACTGCTTTAAATAATAATGGACTTGTATTGTTAATATGAAATGGCATGAGTAGTAGTTAATTCAGGATGTTTGTGTAGTTAAAAGACTGTCGGATTGATTAAACTGAATATTATTCATGGATCCTAGTTAGTTTGATTTTGGTTTCGTATAGAATATTTAAACAATTACTTATTAGCATTTAGCTTGGTTGGTTAAACTGATTTTACGACATGACTATTGATCCTCTTAGGTGATTATAGTTTCATAAGTGTTAGCATTAGTTCACGTTGCAATAACCTCACACTGATAGGTGTTTTAAATTTAGTTAATATGTGAAAGTAAAATAGTGCTTTAAAGTTAATGTGGTAATTTTGGCATTTATTCGAGAATAAAGATCCAAGTTGATAAATTCGTTCATTGTAAATTGTTGAACACACTTGCACAAATGTAGAGTAACTTCAATAAGCATTTAGTATAGGAAAAATTGGGGATCCGTTTGGTTTAATGAATTAGCCTATTTACAAGGTTTTCGGGCCTTAGCACTCCATTGAATAGCCCAGGTCCAGTCAGATTCATGTGTTCATATGGACCTGGGCCAAGGCCTATGACTAACTATCTTTTAATACAAGCTCGAGTGCAATTTTTCGTTTGCGTTTGTTTTGATCTAATAACTAATAAGTTAGGGCCTTTTCAAGCATTTAATTTATTAGGATCTTTTCTTTATTTTTTAGAGACAAAATAAATAGCACATCATAGTCACTTTAGGATATCCTTAAATAAAAATGATACGAGCCTCGCCAAATAAAATGCACAAACTGAGGAGCCCTCATAAATGTAAATATAAAAATACTTAGGTTTTGGGACGGGCTGTTTAGCGAATTTCACGACTTTCCCCAAAATAATAATACGCTAGTCTCTTTAGGTGCGTCTTTAACAAGTTTACCTTCCTAAATTCGGGTGTGCATTTCATGCGACCCAAATTCAAATCCCAAAACGTTGAATAAAATGTGTCGAGGATCCGGGTGCATTTCATGTGACGTGATCCAAAAATATATTTTAAACGACGTTCAATTCCTTAACAAATAATTAAAAGTGGTTAAAGGTTAAAATTTGCACATAAGTTAAAGCATGTTATAAAATCAGATAAATAAGCCAAATATGACAGTTGAGCGACCGTGCTAGAACCATGAAACTCGGAAATTCCTAATACCTTCTCCCGGGTTAACAGAATTACTTATCCGGATTTTTGCTTCGTAGATTGTAATACGGAGTCAACTTTTTCCTCGATTCGGGATTCAAACTGGTAACTTGGGACACCATAAATCTATCAAGTGGTGACTCCAACTCTTAATAACAAATCCCGTTTCGATTGTCCTTTAATTGGAGAAACTCTCTTTACTACACCTCTTCGGGAGTGTGGTAGCGTAAAAAGGAGGTGCGAGAATGTGTTGACTAAGGCTTTGACAGGTGTTCCTCATCACACTACAACATTTTGCATATGTAGCTAAAAAATACATTGTAGCTAAATATGAAAATTTCCGTAGCTAAACACTTAAGCCACGATTTTTTTTTCCGTAAAAAAATGTGGCGTAACTAAAAGTTTGCTACAGACTTTATATGATCCATGGCTAAGGACTAATACTTATTGCTACGAATATTTTCTGCATTATAGCTATGTTGATAATACTTTTTTGCTCCGAAATATATACTCATAGAAAATGCTCCTAATATTTTTTCACGACAAATAAACTATATAGCAATCTTTATATTGTGCCACAAAGTGTTTTACTGTGGCAAAAGACTTAATTTGTTTGCCACAAAAATTCAAATCTTGTGGCTATTTTTACATTTTAGTTTCATGGCAATAGTACTTATTTCAGCTACAAGTTCAAAAATTTATAGCCATAAATTGAAGTGTTTCCCACAAATATTTAGGTAGCTCAAAATCCATTTTACTGCCATGAAATATATAAAATTACAGCTAAAGATTTCTTGATTTGCTACGGAGAGTGAGAATGTATAACCATATTTTTGCTGCGCAATAATTATATATATATATATATATATATATATATATATATATATATATATATATATA